>CAUYLG010013199.1:0-166597 GCA_963573385.1 Cacajao melanocephalus | reverse complement strand
CACAAAATTTATTTTCAAAATTCAAAAAACTGCACCCACATTTTTTTTTTTTTTTTTTTTTTTTTTTTTTTTTTTTTTTTTTTTTTGAGATGGCGTCTCACTCTGTAGCCCAGATTGGAGTGCGGTGGCACAATCTTGGCTCACTGCAACCTCCGCCTCCTGGGTTCAAGTGATCTTCCTGCCTCAGCCTCCTGAGTAGCTTGGATTATAGGCATGCACCACCATACCTGGCTAATTTTTTAATTTTAGTAGAGACAGCATTTCACCATGTTGTTCAGGCTGGTATTGAACTCCTGACCTTGGGATCAGCCCGCCTTGGCCTCCCAAAGTTCTGGGATGACAGGTGTGAGCCACCATGCCTGGCCAGACTGATTTCTTCTTCTAAGCAAGTAGGACTTCTACAAATAGACTGCTTTTGGACTCTAAATGCAACTTTTCCCCGAGTTTCCAGGCTGTTAACTTCCCCATCAGATTTTGGACTCAGCAAATTTCCTTAATTGCATGTGGCAATTCTTTAAAATACATCTCTGTCTCTCTCCATATATACATATCCTACTGGTTCTGCTTCTTTGAAGAACCGTGATTATTTAAAATGTTTATATATATTTGACCATTTTAATAATAAAATATTTCTACAACAAAAGTTTTTAGGCATTAGATATTATTATAATTTTTCTATACTTATGTAATTTATTTAATAGGTTAAAAATATATTACTGTAATAGATGTCAAAGGCATTAGATAAAATCCAATTGTGATTCCTAATAAACTCATTAAAATTGAATTTCTCTTTACTGTTATAAAAAAATCTATAACAGAATTGATGTATTTAACTAAATAAAAATTTAAAGTTATTTTCATAACAAGTAAATTAGGGGACAAGTGATAAATTGTGA
The DNA here is from genome assembly GCA_963573385.1 of Cacajao melanocephalus. Lineage (NCBI taxonomy): Eukaryota > Metazoa > Chordata > Mammalia > Primates > Pitheciidae > Cacajao > Cacajao melanocephalus. The sequence continues at coordinate 165,701 of CAUYLG010013199.1, read as the reverse complement.
GAAATGCTTGCTGTTTTGATATCAGATATTGAATCAATATCACTATGATAAATAGACCTTTTATAAATCAACAATAAAAAAGTGATGTACCTAAGTAATTCACAACAGAAAAAGTAAAATATTTCTTTCATAGGCTTACTAGTCATTTATACTTTTTACATTTATTTTTTAAATTGTTTTGATCAAATTATTAAAACTAAAATATGGATTCTATTAAAATTTATGTGTAGGTAATGCTATTCTTATGAACTTTCTATGGGCAAGTAAATTGGCATAAACTCTTTGGGTGGTAATTTGGAAGTGTGTATATCAAAAGTCCAAAAACTGGTTTATTTCTGACTTAGCCATTCTATTAGTGAAGCCTAAGGAAATAATCATTAATACATGGAGACATCTGTCTATTGCTTTGTTTGTTATATTATGTTTATAATAGCAAAAATTTGAACTCCAAAAATATGCCAATAATTTAGGATTGATAAAGTTAATTATATAACTTTATTGACAAAGTTATTCATATATTGATATATATATGAATACATAGATAATTTCAATTGTATTTATATACACAGATTGCCTGGATATGTTTGTTCAAAATTTTGACAGTGGTCTCTGTGTCAGAGAATTAAAAGATATAATTTTACTCATTTTACTCTGTAATATCCATATTTTCTAAAACAAATATATATTTTTGCTTATAATGAAAGAAAACAGAAAATATATTAAATGCATGCTTTATGAAATTATTTTTAAATTTACACAAAATTACAAGGAGTGAAATCTATTTTTAGATTTTTTAAATTTGACACATTATTCATAGGGCCTGCCATGTGTAGTATCTTTCTGTACCTGAAATGTACCTTACCTTTATGATTCAGTGAAGATAAGTTTTCTTTGTACTGGAACAGCCACTTACTAGACTGGAAATGCCCCTGTTCCAAGAGTATCCAGCACAGGCTTGTGGAAATCCATAACACTGTGGTACAAAGGGCTTTTCCTAATGTATGTGCTGATAATTAGATGCACTAATAATTCTAGTTCTCAAAATTTACATGGAATGGGGAAGGTTAACAGCCATTTCATCTATATTGTAGAAGAACAGATCATAAACTCAATGGGAAGCAGAGAGGCCAAGAAACAGAAATTACATGAGAAAGAGGAAAAGAAGAAGGGCAAGGAGAGAAGAGGACAGGAGACTTGGGGAGGGGAAAGAACCGGAAGAGAAAGGAGAGTGGAGGGGAGGGGATGAGAGAGAATGAGAGGAGAGAGAAACTACAGAGAGGAAGAGGCTTGAGCTCATCTGCAGCAGTGTCTTGCCTTAATAATTTGTCAGTTCCAATTTACATATATTCTCAAGTAAGGCCTGAGTAAATCTTCCATGCTTACAACCAAAAATGCTGAGTGTCTATCTTCAGTTTTAAGGAGGAAATTGAATGATACAATCACTTTTTGGACAATACAACATTTACCTCATTCTTATTAGTCAAAAGCTATTAAGAGCTACTGGACTGCATGAGGGCAGAGGAGACCATCTTTTAGATGTTTTTGCTCTACATTTTCTACTTCAAGCATATGTGTGTGTGCGTGTGTGTGTGTGTTGTGGGGGACAGTTAACTGAAGTAGAAGGAATACATATATATGTATAATTATGTATATATACACATGTATTCTAAAAATACATTTTAGTGTAGTTTTAAGTCCACAGTAAAATTGAGATAAAGTAGAGATTTCTCATGCACTTCTTGCCCCAACACATGCGCAGGCTCCTCCATTATCAACATCCTGCACCACAGGGGTACATTTTTTACAAGTGAACATACACTGACAGATCATTATCACCCAAGTTGACAGTTTGCCTTAAGGTTCACATTTGATGGTGTGTATTCTATGGCTTCATACAAACTTATAATGACATATATCCAACATAGTATCACGCAGAATAGTTTTGCTGCCCTGAAAATGCTTTGTATTTTGCTTATTTATCTCTCTTCTCCATAGCCCCTGGCAACCCTAATCTATTTACTGTTTCCATAATTTTGGCTTTTCAGAAAAGTCTTATAGTTGGAATCATGCAGTATGTAGCTTTTACAGAATGGCTTCTTTCACTTAGTGATAGCATTTAAGTTTCTTTCACGTCTTTTTAAGACTTGATAACTCATTTCTTTTCAATGCTGAAAAATATTCCATTGTCTGAGTGTACCACAGTTTATCCATTCACCCACTGCTGAACATCTTTGTTGCTTCCAAGTTTGGGTAATTAAGAATAAATTAAACATCTTTGTGTATGTTTACAGCTCATTAGGATAAATATCAAAAAATGCAATTGCTGGATTATGTGCTAAGAATGTTTTACTTTATAAAAAAACTGATAAGCTTTCTTCAAAAATGTTTTTAGTTTTATTTAGTTCAAAATATTTAATAATTTTTCAAGATTTCTTCTTTGAACTGCGTGTTGTTTAATTTCTATGTATTTTACAATTGTGTATTTATCTTTGTTAATTTCTAGATCATTTCTATTGTGAACTGAGCACAGATATTATTTATTTTAAATTTGTTAAAGTGTTTTATGGCTTAAAGTGCAGTCTATCTTGAGAAATATTTCATGTGCTTGAGAAGAATGTATATTCAACTGCTGTTGGATGAAGTATAATCTATAGATGTCAGTTTAACTAGTTGATGGATGGTACTGTTGAGTTCAACTATGCCCTTACTGATTTTCTACCTGCTGGATTTGTCTATTTCCGATATTGGAGTGTGGAATTCTCTAATTGTAATAGTGGATTCATGTATATCACCTTGCAGTTCTATCAGTTGTTGCCTCATGTATTATGACACTGATTTTAGGCATATACACATTAAACATTCTTATATCTTCTTGGAGAACTGATACCTATATCATCACACAATGCCCTTCCTTTTTTTCCTGATCAGTTTCCTTGCTTCAATGTCTGCTGTCTAAATATAACATAGATACTTCTGCTTTTTAAATTTAATGTTAGAATAGAATATCTTTTTCCACCCATTTACTTGTAATTTATATGTCTTTATATTTAAGGTGGGTTTCTTGCAGACAATATTTGGTTGGTCTTGATTTTTGATTCATCTGACAATCTCTGTTTTTTAATAGGTGCATTTAGACACTTAATATTCAAAGTGATTATGTAGTTGGGTTAATATCATATTTTCTGTTTTCTATATACTGCTCTTATTATTTGTCTTCTACTCTTTTTCTCCCTTTTGTGCTTTTAATTGAGTATGTTTGATTTCCTTTCATTTATTAGCATATCAGTTATACTTCTTTTGTTTTAACTTTTAAAAATTGTTGCCATAAAGTTTGTAATATACATTTGTGATGAATTCAAGCCCATATTCAAATAACACCATACTATTTCACAGGGAGTGTGAATGTCTTATAATAACAATAAAATTCTAATTATTCCATCCCAACTTTTGTATCATTGCTGTCACTCATATCTCATATCTAACCATACCTAAGCAAATATGTATGTATGTGTATACATACATGATATATATATCCCTTAGATGGGATATATACACCTAAGCATATATAATCAAACACATTGTTGCTATTATTTTGAACAAAATATTACTTCTGAGAGTAGTAAAGAATAAGAAAAGAAAAGTTTTGTTGTACTTTACCTGTTTCTTCTTTGGTGTTCTTCCTTTCATTATGTAGGTCCAAGCATCTGACCTATAGAATTTTCCTTTCCTCTATACAACATCTTTTAACATTTTTTTTGGGTGGGCAGGGTTAAGGGGATAAGACATCTCTACTGGTAACAGATTTCTTCAAGTATGCTTGTCTGAGAACATTTTATTTCTCCTTCACTTTTGAAGGTTGATTTCACAGGATACAGAATTTTAGTTTGGTGTTTTTCTTTTTGTTTTTCCCTCTCAGCACTTTAAATATTTTACTCCACTCTTTTCTTATCTGCATGGTTTCTGAGATGTCAGATATAATTCTTATGCTTGCTCCTCTATAGGTAAAATGCTTTTTCTCTGGCTTCTAAGATTTTTTTTCTTTTTTTTTGATTTTCCATAGTTTATAAATGGTAATAATCCCTAGGATTATTATTATTGTTATTATGTACATTTATTTTTCTTGGTGTTCTCTGAGTTTCTTGGATCTTTAATTTGTAGTTTGACATTAATTCGGTGAAAATTTTCGGACATTATTGTTTCAAATATTTCTTCTGTTTCTTTGTCTTCCCTGTGGTATTTCCATTACATATGTTATACCTTTTATAGTTTCCCTATAGGTCTTGGATACTCTATTCTGTTTCTCCCCCAGTCTTTGTTTTGTTTGCTTTTTAATTTCGTAGGTTTTTTTGATATGTCCTAAAGTTCAGAAACTTTTTCCTTAGCCATGTCCAGTCAACTAAAGAGCCCATCAAAGGCACTTTTTATTTCTTTTATAGTGTTTTTGATCTCTAGTATTTACTTTTGGTTCTTTCTTAGTATTTTTATCTCTCTGCTTACATGGTTTATCTATAGGAGCAATTGAGTTATTAATCATACTTTTTTCAAATTCCATGTTAGATAATCCTTTTATACCTTCCATATCTGGCTCTGATATGTGCTCTGTCTTTTCAAATTATCTTTTTTGCCTTTGAACATGCTTTGTAATTTTTGCTTGATAGGTGAACTTGATAAACAGATCTAAGTAGGTCTTTAGTAATATGGTGGTAAGGCATGGGGGAATGGGAGCTTGTTATCTTAGGGTTAGGTCTTAACCTTTTGGTGAGTCTGTGCCTCTGGATCATGACTGTGAGGAATGTTTCCTAGTTTTGTTTATTTTAAATCTCCCCTTAGATATAATAGAATGGCTAGAGGTGGCTGGAGTTAGGTATTTCCCTTTACTCAGATCAGTTGGACTCTGATAAAATCACAGTAGGTTAGGTTCTCATAACTAGTTCCTTATGTGGGAAGACCTTGCTAAGAAGAATTCTCTTGTATATTTCAAAATTCTTATTTTCCTTCTTGCCCTTCTTGAAGCCACAGTGAATTTTATTCTGATAATTACTGTGAGAACTTGTTCCAGCTCCTGGAGGTAAACGTACAAAAGTGTAGCAGATGCATCAAATTACTGCATTTCCCTGGAGTTTTTAACTCTCAAACATCAGCAATTCATCAATTAAAGTTCAGGTTTTCTACCCTACATTTGTACTTATAAAAATGTCTGCTCCAGGGAGTTGTGATTCTCTGTATCTGCCTCTCTGTTTCTTCAATTTGGGTGTAGCAATTTGCCCTCTGACTTCACTTTCTTATAGATCTAAGTTTGCTCAACTTTGTACTTGTTAGGATGGTCTGGTGACTTCCAAGCTCCTTACATGCATTTTATATATATATATATACACATATATATATATATATATACACATATATATATATGTGTATATATATATATATACACGTATATATATATGTGTATATATATATATATACACACATATATATATACGTGTATATACACATATATATACGTGTATATACACATATATATATACATATATATATACACACATATATATATATATATAAAATAAATATATAAAAGAATTTTTAAAAAAGTCCTCCTTTTTCCAGCAGGAGGAAGCAAAAAGGAACCATTTTGAAATATGTCAGCCTTTTTTTTTTTTTTTTTTAGAAATGATCTTGCTTTGTTGCCTAGGCTAGAGTGAAGTGGCATGAGGATCTCCTGGGCTGAAGTGATCCTCCTGCCTTACGATCCTGAGTAGATGGGACTATGGGTGCATGCCACAATACCTGATTCATTTTTAAATTATTTTTTTAGAGATGGGGCTTGCTTGTTTTTCAGGCTGGTCTTGAACTCCTGGGTTTAAGGGATCCTTCTGGCTTATTCTCCAAAGGTGTTGAGATTGGCTTGAGTCACCTCATCTGGCCTAAATTCTTAAAACAGTCTGCTCTTAGGAGAAATTCTTTAACCAGATACTTACCTGCTGAGCTAATGAAGTACATAACCTACCTAAAGGAAGGAAAATGCTCCACTCTGGTTCCCTTTAGCTTTTCATGTAGGGGAAGGAAAATACACAAATCTAGTCCCCTACAGATATCTTGCCTCATTTAAGGGAGAGAAATGCTGAGAAACACTGATGAAGTTCACAGTACAGAGAAGGATCACCAAAAGACTGGGACTTAATCACAGGACTGTAGAATGATTTCCCTCTGCACATAATGTAACCCTTTATTACAAAAGGTCTATTAACCAGTTCCTTTTACCCAGTGTAACATGTCCATATTTTAACAAAAAACATTAAAATGAATACTAGAAGGCAAAAAACATAGCTTAAAAGGCAGAGAAAGCATCAGAACCAAATCCAAAAGATGAAAGGGATATTGGAATTGTCAGACTAGTAATTTAAAATAACTGATTAATATGCTAAACACACAGAAAAAAAAGGCAAGATAAGAAAATGGATAATGTAAGTGGTAAGATAGAAATTCTAAGAGAGGATAAAAGAGAAATGCTAGAGATCAAAACCACTGTAACAGAAATTAAAAATGCCTTTGATAAGTTAACTAGTAAACTGTATACAGCTGAGAAAAGAATATCTGAACTTGAGGTTATGACAATGGAAACTTCTAAACTAGAAGAGCAAAGGGGAAAAAAGAAGAAGACAAAACAGAATATCCAAGAACCGTTAGACCACAGCAAAACATGTAATATGTGCATAATTGGAATGCTCAAAGGAGAAGGTAGAGAGAAAGGAAAAAAAGCAAGATTTGAAGCAACAATGACTGAAATAGCTTCAAATTAATGTGAGACTCTAAACCACCAATCCAAGAAGTTCAGGGAAAATGGAATATAATAAATGTAAAAGAAAAATACTCCTATGGATATGACTTTCAAAATATAGAAAACTAAAGATTAAAAAAAAATCTTAGAAAAAGTCAGCAGGGAAAATATCTTACCCGTAGGTAAACAGGGGTAAGAAATACATCTGACTTCTCACAAACCATGCCAAAAAGAAGAGAGTGAAGTAAAATATTTAGCAAAACGTATCAATCTATAATTCTACAGCTTAAAAATTATACTTCAAAAGTGAGAGAGAAATGAAATTTTCTCAAACAAAAAGAAAAAAAGTTTGCTGCCAGTAGACCTGATTTGCCAGAAATGTTACAAGTTTTTCAGAGACACAAAAAATAACATAGGTCAGAAACTTGCTTCTACCTTATTCCTTCTTAGAGAGAGCATCTAAGAAGGAATAAGTGAAAGTGAAATGAGTTTTGTTTTTCTTATTTTAATCTAAAATAATATTTTGTTCAAAATAATAAAAGCAAAGATATATTCATTTATATACATGCTTATGTATGATTACATGTAAATGAAATGAGTAACAGCAGTAATATCCCAGATGGGAAGTTATATTGCATGATGCTGAGGTTTGGGGTATAGTTGAACCTGTTACCCAAGTAGTGAGCATAGGACCCTACAGTAACTTTTCAACCCTTGCCCTCTCTCTTCCTGCCCCTTCTTGTAGTCCCCAGTGTCTGTCATTCCCTTCTTTATGTCCATATATACCCAATGTTTAGCTCTCATTTGTTAGTAAGAATATTTGGTATTTGGTTTTCTGTTCTGCATTAATGCACTTAAGATAATGGCCTCCAGTTGCATCCATGTCGCTGCAAAAGTGATGATTTTATTCATTTTTATAACTGCATTGTATTTCATGATGTATATATACCACAGTTTCTTTATCCAGTCCACCATTGATGGACATCTAGGTTGATTCCATGTCTTTGCTATTGTGAATAGTGCTGTAAAAAAACATACAAGTATATGTTTTTGACAGAATGATTTATTTTCCTTTGGGTATATAACTAGTAATGGAATTGCTGTTGTGAGCGGTAGTTCTATATTTTGCTCTTTGAGAAATCTCCAAACTGATTTCCACAGTGTCTGAACTAATTTACATTCTCATAAACAATCCTTTTTCTCTGTAGTCTTGAAAACATTTGTTGATATTTTTTGACCTTTTAGTAATAGCCATTCTGACTATTGTGAGACGATATTTTATAGTGGTTTTGATTTGCATTTGTCTGTTTAGTGATGTTGAGCGTTTTTTCACGTGCTTGTTGGCTGCCTGTACATCTTCTTCTGAGAAGTTTCTGTTAATGTCCTTTGCACCCTTTTAATATTTTATATAATATTTTACTTTGTTTTTATTATACTTGAAGTTTTGGAGTACATGTGCAAATGTGCAGGTCTGTTACATAGGTATACCTGTGCCGTGGTGGTTTGCTGCACCCATCAACTGGTCATCTACATTAGGTATTTCTCCTAACGCTATCCCTCCCCTAACCCTCCACCTGCCAGTAGGCCCTGGTGTGTGATCTTCCCCTCCCTGAGTCCATGTGTTCTCATTGTCAACTCCCACATATAAGTGAGAACACGCGGTGTTTGGTTTTCTGTTCTTGTGTTAGTTTGCTGAGAATGGTTTCCAGCTTCATCCATGTCCCTGCAAAGGACATGAACTCATCATTTTTTTGTTGTGTATCATATATTCTACATATATTTTTTCCTTTAAAAAACTTAGACAAATGTATTATATACTCATTGTTAGTAAGTTTGTTAATTACAATGTTTGTCAATTATAAAGCCATAAATTACCAGAAATCCCTGTCATACCGTAGTTAACATGTTGTATTTCTTTTTACTCACTCTTCGACACTTATCGTCTCTACCATCTATCTTACAGAAATTCAACCAGAAACAAGAAGTTATTCCATATCTTATGTTTTATTTAACATTATACATTTTAATTAATATCATCAAGGTATAATTTACATAATGAGAGATCTGTTCAAATGGACAGTCTGAGTACTGAAAAATGTTAATTTTTAATTAAATTAAAATGTTAATTATTGATTTTAAATTTAATTAAAATTGAACACATTAAAAAAATTTTAAATATTTTATTGCACTTTAGGTTCTGGAGTACCTGTGCAGAACATGCAGGATTGTTGCATAGGTTCGTACAGGGAAATGTGGTTTGCTGCCTCCATCCCTTTCACCTATATCTGGCATTTCTTCCCAGGTTATCCCTCCCTAACTCCCTGCCCCCTGTTGTCCCTCCCCTAGTCCCTACCAACAGACCCTATTGTGTGATGCTCCCCCTCCTGTGTCCATGTGTTTTCATTGTTCAACACCCGCCTATGAGTGAGAACATGTGGCCTTTGATTTTCTGTTCTTGTGTCAGTTTGCTGAGAATGGTGGTTTCCAGATAACATCCATGTCCCTACAAAGGACACGAACTCATCATTTTTTATGGCTGCGTAGTATTCCATGGTGTATATGTGCCACATTTTCCTTGCCCAGTCTATCATCGATGGGCATTTGGGTTGGTTCCAGGTCTCTGCTATTGTAAACAGTACCACAATGAACATACATGTGCATGTGTCTTTATAGTAGAATGATTTATAATCCTTTGGGTATATACCTGGAAATGTAATTGCTGGGTCAAATGGAATTTCGATTTCTAGGTCCTTGGAATGCCCACACTGTCTTCCACAATGGTTGAACTAATTTACATTCCCACCAACAGTGTAAAAGTGTTCCTATTTCTCCACATCCTCTCCAGCATCTGTTGTATCCAGACTTTTTAATGATTGTCATTCTAACTGGAGTAAGATGGTATCTCAAAGTGGTTTGATTTGCATTTCTCTAATGACCAGTGATGAGAATATTTTCATATGTTTTTTGGCCTCATAGATGTCTTCTTTTGAAAAGTGTCTGTTCATGTACTTTGCCCACTTTTGAATGGGTTTTTTTTTTCTTGTAAATATGTTTTAGTTCTTTGTAGATTCTGGATATTAGCCCTTTGTCAGATGGGTAGATTGCAAAAATTTCTTCCCATTCTGTTGGTTGCCAGTTCACTCTAATGATTGTTTCTTTTGCTGTGCAGAAGCTCTGGAGTTTAATTAGATCCCATCTGCCTATTTTGGTTTTTGTTGCCAATGCTTTTGGTGTTTTAGTCATGAAGTCCTTGCCTATGCCTATGTCCTTGAATGGTTTTGCCTAGGTTTTCTTCTAGGGTTTTTATGGTGTTAGGTCTTATGTTTAAGTCTTTAATCCATCAGGAGTTAATTTTAGTGTAAGATATCAGGAAGGGGTCCAGTTTCTGCTTTCTGCACATGGCAAGCCAGTTTTCCCAACACCATTTATTAAACAGGGAATCCTCCTTTCCCCATTGCTTGTTTTTGTCAGAACTGTCAAAGATCAGATGGTTGTAGATGTGTAGTGTTGCCTCCAAGGCCTCAGTTGTGTTCCATTGATCTATACCTCTGTTTTGGTACCAGTACCATGCTGTTTTGATTACTGTAGGCTTGTAGTGTAGTTTGAAATCAGGTAGCGTGGTGCCTCCAGCTTTGTTCTTTTTGCTTAGAATTGACTTGGCTATCTGGATTCTCTTTGGTTCCATATGAAGTTTAAGGTGGTTTTTTTCCAGGTCTGCAAAGAGGGTCGTAGGTAGCTTGATGGGGATAGCATTGAATCTATAAATTACTTTGGGCAGTATGGCCATTTTCATGATACTGATTCTTCCTAACCATGACCATGGAATGTTTTTCCATCTGTTTGTGTCCTCTCTTATTTCCTTGAGCAGTGGTTTGCGGTTCTCCTTGAAGAGGTCCTTTACATCCTTTGTTAGTTGTATTCTTAGGTATTTTATTCTCTTTATAGCAATTGTGAATGGCAGTTCATTCTTGATTTGGCCCTCTTTAGGTCTGCTATTGGTGTATAGGAATGCTTGTGATTTCTGCACATTGATTTTTGTATCCAGAGATTCTGCTGAAGTTGCTTATCAGTTTCAGGAGATTTTGGTCTGAGACAATGGGGTCTTCTAAATATACAATCATGTCGTCTGCAAATAGAGACAATTTGACTTCCTCCTTTCCTAGTTGAATACTCTTTATTTCTGTTTCTTACCTGCTTGCTTTGGCTAGAACTTCCAATACTATATTGAATAGGAGTGGTGAGAGAGGGCATCCTTGTCTAGTGCCAGATTTCAAGGGGAATGCCTCCACTTTTTGCCCATTCAGTATGATATTGGCTGTGGGCTTGTCATAAATAGCTTTTATTATTTTGAGATACATTCAGTTGATACCTAGTTTATTGAGAGTTTTTAGCATAAAGTGCTGTTGAATTTTGTCAAAGGCCTTCTCTGCATCTATTGAAATAACATGTGGTTTTTGTCTTTGGTTCTGTTAATTTGGTGAATTACATTTATAGACTTGCATATGTTGAATCAGCCTTGCATCCCCAGGATGAAGCCTACTTGATCATGATGGATAAGCTTTTGAATTTGCTGTTGCAATCAGTTTGCCAGTATTTTATGGAAGATTTTTACATCTATGTTTATCATGGATATTGGCATAAAGTTTTCTTTTCTTGAGTCTCTACTGGGTTTTGGTATGAAGATGATGTTGGTCTCATAAAATGATTTGGGAAGGATTCATCTTTTTGTATTGTTTGGAATAGTTTCAGAAGAAATGGTATCAGCTCCTCTTTGTATGTCTGCTAGAATTCAGCTGTGAGCTCATCTGGACCTGGGCCTTTTTTTTTGTTTTTGTGTTCATTTGTTTTTTTGTAGGCTATTAACTGCTGTCTCAACTTCAGCCCTTGTTACTGGTTTATTCAGGGTTTCAACTTCTTCCTGGTTTAGGCTTGGGAGGGTGCAAGTGTCCAGGAATTTATCCATTTCTTCCAGGTTTACTGGCTTATGTGCATAGAGTTCTTTGTAGTAATCTCTGATGGTAGCTTGTATTTCTGTGGAATTGTAGTGATATCCCCTTTATGGTTTTTTGTTGCATCTATTTGATTCTTCGCTCTCTTATTAATCTGGCTAGTGGTCTGTCTGTTTTGTTGATCTTTTTAAAAAACCAGCTCCTGTATTTATTGATGTTTTTAAGAGTTTTTTTTGTGTCTCTATGTCCTTCAGTTCTGCTCTAATCTTAGTTATTTCTTGTCTTCTGCTAGCTTTTGAGTTTTTTGGATCTTGCGCCTCTAGCTGTTTCAATTTTGATGATAGGGTGTTGATTTTACATATGTCCTTGCTTCTCTGATGGGCATTTATTGCTATGAATTTTCCTCTAGACACTGGTTTAAATGTGTCCCAGAGATTCTGGTACATTGTTTCTTCGTTCTCATTGCTTTCGAAGAACATCTTTATTTCTGCCTTCATTTCGTTTATCCAGTTGACATTCAAGAGCCAGTTGTTCAGTTTCCATGAAGTTGTACGGTTCTGAGTGAGTTTCTTAATTCTGAGTTCTAATTTGATTGCACTGTGGTCTGAGAGACTGTTTGTTATGATTTCCATTCTTTTGCATTTGCTGAGGAGTGATTTACTTCCAATTATGTGGTTAATTTTGGAGTAGGTGTGATGTGGTGCTGAGAATAATGTATATTCTGTGGATTTGTGGTGCAGAATTCTGTAAATGTCCATTAGGTTTGCTTGGTCCAGATCTGAGTTCAAGTCCTGGATATCCTTGTTAATTTTCTGTCTCGTTGATCTGTCTAGTATTGACAATGGAGTGTTAAAGTCTCCCACTATTATTTTGTGGGAGTGTAGGTTTCTTTGCAGGTCATTAAGAACTTGCTTTATGTATCTGGGTGCTCCTGTATTGGGTGCATATATATTTAGGATCCTTAGCTCTTCTTGTTGCATTGATCCTTTTACCATTATGTAATGCCCTTCTTTGCATCTTTTGATCTTTGTTGGTTTAATGTCTATTTTATCAGAAACTGGGATTGCAACCCCTGTCTTTTTTTGCTCTCCATTTGCTTGGTAAACCTTCCTCCATCCCTTTATTGTGAGCCTATGTGTATCATTGCATGTGAGATGGGTTTCCTAGATACAGCACTGTATCCAGGAATGGGTTTTGACTTTTTATCCAATTTGCCAGTCTGTGTCTTTTGATTGGGGCATTTAGCCCATTTACATTCAAGGTTAATATTGTCATGTGTGATTTGATCTTGCCATTTTGATGCTAGCTAGTTGTTTTGCCCATTAGTTTATGCAGTTTCTTCATTGTGTCAATGCTCTTTACCATTTGGTAAGTTTTTGAAGTGGCTGGTACTGGTTGTTCCTTTCCATGTTTAGTGCTTCTTTCAGGACCTCTTGTAAGGCAGGCCTGGTGGTGCTGAAATCTCTGAGCAATTGCTTGTTCATAAAGGATTTTATTTCTCCTTTGCTTATGAAGCTTAGTTTGGATGGATATGAAATTCTAGGTTGAAAGTTCTTTTCTTTAAGGATGTTGAATATTGGCCCCCACTCTCTTCTGGCTTGTAGGGTTTCTGCTGAGAGATCCACTGTGAGTTTGATGGGCTTACCTTTGTGCGTAACCCAACCTTTCTCTCTGGCTGCCCTTAGCATTTTTTCCTTCATTTCAACCCTGGTGAATCTGATGATTATGTGCCTTGGGGTTGCTCTTCTTGAGGGATATGTTTGTGGTGTTCTCTGTATTTCCTGGACTTGAATATTGGCCTACCTTGCTAGGTTGGGACAGTTTTCATGGATAATATATTAAAGAGTGTTTTCCAGCTTGGATTCATTCTCTCTGTCACATTCACGTACACCTATCAAACGTAGATTAGGTCTTTTGACATAATCTCATATTTCTTGGAGGCTTTGTTCATTTCTTTTCTCTTTTTTTCTCTAATCTTTTCTTCTGGATTTATTTCATTGAGTTGATCTTCAATCTCTGATCTCCTTTCTTCTGCTTGGTCAATTTGGCTATTGAAACTTGTGTATGCTTCTCAAAGTTCTTGTCTTGTGTTTTTCAGCTCCATCAATTCATTTATATTATTCTCTAAGCTGTTTATTCTCATTAGCATTTTGTCAAACCTTTTATCAACGTTCTTAGTTTCTTTGCATTGGGTTAGAACATGTTCTTTTAGCTCAGAGAAGTTTATTACCTACTTTCTGAAGCCTGTTTCTGTCAGTTCATCAGACTCATTCTCCATCCAGCCTTCTTCCTTGCTAATGAGGAGTTGTGATCTCTTGGAGGAGGAGAGGCATTCTGGTTTTGGGTGTTTTCATCCTTTTTGCCCTGTTTTCTTCCCATATTTGTGTTTTTATCTACCTGTGGTCTTTGTAGTTGGTGACTTTCGGATGGGGTCTCTGAGTGGACGTCCCTTTTGTTGATGATGCATTTATTTTTTTCTGTTTTTTAGTTTCCATTCTAACAGTCAGGCCCCTCTGCTGTGGGACTGCTGGAGGTCTACTCCAGACCCTGCTTGCCTGGGGATCACCTGTGGCAGCTGCAGAACAGTAAGAGTTGCTGCTGGTTTCTTCTTCTGTTATCTTTGTCCCAGGAGGGTACCCACCAGATGTCAGCCTGAGCTGTCTTTATGAGGTGTCTCTTTGTATATATGGGGGTCAGAGAGCTGCTTGAGAAGACAGTCTGTCCCTTATAGGAGCTCAAGTGCTGAGCTGTGAGCTCTTTTGTTCTGTTCAGAGCTGCTGGGCAGGTACATTTAAGTCTGCTGCAGCATAACTCATAACTACCTTTTTTTCCCAGGTGCTCTGTCCTGGGAAGGTGGGGCTTTATTTATAAGTTCCTGATGTGCTGCTGTCTTTTTTCAGAGATGTCCTACCCAGTGAGGAGGTAGCCTAGTGTGCCAGCAGAGGTGTTGCTGAGCTCACATTGGCTCTGCCCAGCTGCTGTGTGAACTTCCTTGTGGTTTTTTTAATAGAGATATAGTTAGAACTGCCTCGGTAGTGGCGGAGTGCCTCAGTAGTGGCGGAGTGCCTCAGTAGTGGCGGAGTGCCTCAGTAGTGGCGGACTGCCTCAGTAGTGGCGGACTGCCTCAGTAGTGGCGGACTGCCTCAGTAGTGGCGGACTGCCTCAGTAATAGCTGACACCCTTCCCCCAACAGAGCTGGACCTTCCTGGGGCCAGCTGTGCTTGCTGTGAAACTCTCAATCCAGGGCGTTTAGATTGCTGGTTTTTGTGGGGGTGGGACCCACCGAGCCAGATCACCTGGCTCCCTGTTTCAGCCCCCTTTTTTTCAGTTGAATGGGTGACTCTGTCTCCCAGGTGTTCCAGTTGACAGTTGAAAGAGTCACCCAGATTTGTGTGAGTTTTTGTGTGGAGACCTGCTGCACTGGCTGATTGTGGCGATTTTCCACCTGGGAATCTCCTGGTCTGTGGGCAGTAAAAACTTGTTTGGAAATGCAGTGATCACTCACCCTCTGCATTCTCACTGGGAACTGCACTCCAGAGCTGTTCCTACTCAGCCATTTTGGAGGATATCAAACTTATCCTTTTTTATGATTGCATAGTATTTCATGGTATATATGTGTCACATTTTTTTTAATCCAGTCTAACATTGATGGGCATTTTTGTTGGGTTCCAAGTCTTTGCTCTTGTGAGCAGTGCCGCAATAAACATATGTATGCATGTCTTTATGGTAGAATGATTTCTAATTCTTTAGGTATATACCCAGTAATGGGATTACTGGGTCAAATGGTATTTCTAGTTCTAGATCCTTGAGGAGTCACCACACCGTCTTTCACATTGGTTGAACTAATTTACACTCCCACAGTGTAAAAGTGTTCCTATTTCTCCATATTCTCTCCAGCATCTGTTGTTTCCTGGCTTTTTAATGATCACCACTCTAATGGGCATGGGATGGTATCTCATTGTGGTTTTTATTTACATTTCTCTAGTGGCCAGTGATGATGAGCTTTTTTTTTTCCATGTTTGTTGGCCACATAAATGTCTTCTTTTGAGAAGTGTCTGTTCAAATCCTTCATTCACTTTTTGATAGGGTTATTTGCTTTTTTCTTATAAACGTCGTAAATTTGTTTGTTATTTGTAGATTTTGAATGTTAGCCCTTTGTCAGATAAATAGATTGCAACATTTTTCTCCCATTCTGTAGGTTGCCTGTTTACTCTGATAATAGTTTCCTTTGCTGTGCAGAATCTCTTTAGTTTAATTAGATCCCATTTGTCAATTTTGGCTTTTGTTGCCATTGCTTTGCCCATACCCATGTCTTGAATGGCATTGCCTAGGTTTTCTTCTAGGGTTTTTATGGTTTTAGGTCCTATGTTTAAGTCTTTAATCCATCTTGAGTTAATTTTCATGTAAGGTGTAAGGAAGGGATCCGATTTCAGCTTTCTCCCCATGGCTAGCCAGTTTTCCCAACACCATTTATTAAATAGGGAAAATTCTTTACCCATTTCTTCTTCTTATCAGGTTTGTCAAAGATCAGATGGTTGTAGGTATGCGGCATTATTTCTGAGGCCTCCGTTCTCTTCCATTGGTCTATGTCTCTGATTTGGTACCGGTACCATGCTATTTTTGTTACTGTAGACTTATAGTATTGTTTGAAATCAGGTAGTGTGAGACCCCAGCTTTGTTCTTTTTGCTTAGAATTGTCTTGGCTATGCAGGCTCTTTTTTGGTTCCATATGAAATTTAAAGTAGTTTTTTCCAATTCTGTGAAGAAACTCTATGGTAGCTTAATAGAGGCAGCAGTGAATGTATTAATTATGTTGGCCAGTATGGCCATTTTCATGATATTAATTCTTCCTATCCATGAGCATGGAATGTTTTCCATTTGTTTGTATCCTCTCTTATTTCCTTGAGCACTGGTTTGTAGTTCTCTTTGAAGAGGTCCTTCACATCACTTGTAAGTTTTATTCCTAAGTATTTAATTCTCTTTGTAGCAATTGTGAATGGGAGTTCACTCACGATTTGGCTTGCTGTTATTGATGTATAGGAATGCTTGTGATTTCTGCACATTGATTTTTTTATCCTGAGACTTTGCTGAAGTTGCTTATCAGCTTAAGGAGATGTTGGGCTGAGATGATGGGGTTTGCTAAATATACAATCATGTCATCTGCAAACAAAGACAATTTGACTTCCTCTTTTCCTAATTGAATACCCTTTATTTCTCTTGCCTCATTGCCCTGGCCAGAATTTTCAATACTATGTTGAATAGGAGTGGCGAGGGAATCCTTGTCTTGTGACGGTTTTCAAAGAAAATGCTTCCAGTTTTTGTCCAATCAATATGGTATTAGCTGTGGGTTTGTCATAAATAGCTCTTATTTTTAGATATGTTCCATTAATACCAAGTTTGTTGAGAGCTTTTAGCATAAAGGGCTGTTGAATTTTGTTGAAGGCCTTCTGTGCATCTATTGAAATACTCATGTGATATTTGTCATTGGTTCTGTTTATGTGATGGATTATGTTTATTGATTTGTTTATGTTAAACCAGCCTTGCATCCCAGTGATGAAAGCAACTTGATTATGGTGGATAAGCTTTTTGATGTGTTGCTGGATTCTGTTTGCCAGTATTTTATTGAGGATTTTCACATTGATGTTCATCGGGGATATTGACCTAAATTTTTCTTTTTTTATTGTGTCTCTGCCAGGTTTTAGTATCAGGATGATGTTAACACGGTAAAATGAGTTTAGGAAGAGTCTTCTTTTTTGATTGTTTGGACTAGTTTCAGAAGAAATGGTACCAGCTTTTCTTTGTACCTCTCACAGAATTTGGCCGTGAATCTGTCTGGTCCTGGACTTTTTTAGGTTGGTAGGCTGACTACTAATTACTTCCTCAATTTCAGAACTTGTTATTGGTCTATTCAGGGATTCAACCTCTTCCTGGTTGTGTCTTGGGAAGGTGTATGTGTCCAGGAACTTATCCATGTCTTCTAGATTTTCAAGTTTATTTGTGTAGAGGTGTTTATAGTATTCTCTGATGGTAGTTTGTATTTCTGTGGGATCAGTGGTGATATCCCCTTTATCATTTTTACTTGCAGCTATTTGATTCTTTTTTCTTCTTTGTCTGGTTAGCAATCTATTTTGTTGATCTTTTCAAAAAAAAACCATCTTCTGAATTCATTGATTTTTTTTGGAGGGTTTTTGTGTGTGTCTATCTCCTTCAGTTCTGCTCTGATCTTAGTTATTTCTTGTCTTCTACTAGCTTTTGAATTTGTTTGTTCTTGCTTCTCTAGTTCTTTTAATTGTGATGTTAGGGTGTCGATATTAGATCTTTTCTGCTATCTCTTGTGGGCATTTAGTGCTATAACTTTCCCTCTATAAACTGCTTTAAATGTGTCCCAGAGATTCTGGTATGATGTGTCTTTGTTCTCACTGGTTTTAAGGAATATCTTTATTTCTGCCTTAATTTTGTTGTTTGTCCAGTAGTCATTCAGGAGCAGCTTGTTTTTCTTGCATGTAGTTGTGCAGTTTCAAGTGAGTTTCTTAATCCTGAGTTCTAATTTGATTGCACTATGGTCTGAGAGACTGTTTGTTCTGATTTCCTTTCTTTTGCATTTGCTGAGTAGTGTTTTACTCCCAATTATGTTGTCAATTTTAGAATAAATGCAATGTGGTGCTGAGAAGAACTTATATTCTGTTGATTTGGGGTGGAGACTTCTGTAGATATCTATTAGGTCCACTTGGTCCAGAACTGAGTTCAACTTCTGGATCTCCTTGTTAATTTTATGTTTCATTAATCTGTTTAATACTGATAGTGGAGTGTTAAAATCTTTCACTATTATTGTGTAGGAGTCTAAATCTCTCTGTAGGTCTCTAAGAACTTGCTTAATGAATCTTGTGCTCCTATATTGGGTGGATATATTTTTAGAATAGTTAGCTCTTTCTATTGCATTGATCCCTTTACCATTATGTAATGCCCTTCTTTGTCTCTTTTGATCTTTGTTGTTTTAAAGTCTTTTTTATCAGAGACTAGGATTGCAACCCCTGCTTTTTTTGCTTTCCATCTGCTTGGTCAATCTTCCTCCATCTCTATTTTGAGCCTATGTGTGTCTTTGCATGTGAGATGTATCTCCTGAATACAGCACACTGATGGGTCTTGACTCTTTATCCAATTTTCCAGTCTGTGTCTTTTAATTGGGGCATTTAGCCTATTTACATTTAAGGTTAATATTGTTATATGTGATTTCAATCCTGTCCTTTTGATGCTAGCTGGTTATTTTGCTCGTTAGTTGATGCAGTTTTTTCATAGTGTCGATGGTCTTCACAATTTGGTACGTTTTTGCATTGGCTGGTACTGGTTGTTCTTTCCATGTTCAGTGCTTCCTTCAGGAGCTCTTGTAAGGCAGGCCTAGTGGTGACAAAATCTCTCAGCATTTGCTTGTCTGTGAAAGATTTTATTTCTCCTTCGCTTATGAAACTTAATTTGGCTGTATATGAAATTCTGGGCTGAAAATTCTTTTCTTTAAGAATGTTGAATATTGGACATCACTCTCTTCTGGCTTGTATGGTTTCTGTGAGATCCACTGTTAGTCTGATGGGCTTACCTTTGTAGGTATCTTGACCTTTCTCTCTGGCTGCCCTTATCATTTTTTCCTTCATTTCATCTTTGGGAATCTGACAATTATGTATCTTGGGGTTGCTCTTCTCAAGGAGTATCTTTGTAGTGTTCTCTGTATTTCCTGAATTTGAATGTTGGCCTGCCTTGCTAGGTTGGGGAAATTCTCCTGGATAATATCCTGAAGAGTGTTTTCCAACTTGGTTCCATTCTCCCCTTCACTTTCAGATACACTAGTCAAACTTAGATTTGATCCTTTCACATAGTCCCATATTTCTTGGAGGCTTTGTTCATTACTTTTCACTCTTTTTTCTTGAATCTTTTCTTCTGCTTTATTTCACTGAGTTGATCTTTAATCTCTGATATCCTTTCTTCCACTTGATCGATTTGGCTATTGATACTTGTGTGTGCTTCACGAAGTTCTTGTGCTGTGTTTTTCAGTTTCATTAGGTCATTTATATTCTTCTAAATTGGTTATTCTAGTTAGCAATTAGTCTAACCTTTTTTCAAGGTTGTTGGCTTCCTCGCATTGGGTTAGAACTTGCTCCTTTAGTTCGGAGGAGTTTGTTATTACCCACCTTCTGAAGCCTACTTCTGTCAGTTCGTCAAACTCATTCTCCATCCAGTTTTGTTCCCTTGCTGGCAAGGAGCTGTGATCCTTTGGAGGAGAATAAGTGTTCTGGATTTTGGAATTTTCAGCCTTTTTGCACTGGTTTCTTCCTATCTTCATGGATTTATCTAACTTTGGTCTTTGAAGTCAGTGGCCTTTGTAGGGGGTCTCTGAGTGGTCATCCTTTTTGTTGATGTTGAAACTATTTCTTTCTGTTTGTTAGTTTTTCTTCTAACAGGCAGGCCCCTCTACTACAGGTCCGCTGGAGTTTGCTGGAGGTCCACTTCAGACCCTGTTTGCCTGGATATCACCGGTGGAGGCTGCAGAACAGCAAAAATTGCTACATGTTCCTTCCTCTGGAAGCTTTGTCCCAGAGGGGTACCTGCCAGACGCCAGTCAGAGCCCTCTTGTATGAGGTTTCTATTGGCCCCTACTGGGAGGTGTCTCCTAGTCAGGATATAGGGGAGTCAGGGATCCACTTGAGGAGGCAGTCTGTCCCTTATCAGAGCTTGAATGCTGTGCTGGGAGATCTAGTGCTCTCTTCAGAGCTGCCAGGCAGGGATGTTTAAGTCTGCTGAAGCTGTGCCCACAACCACCCCTTCTACCAGGTGCTCTGTTCCAGGGTGGTGGGGGTTTTATCTGTAAGTCCTTGACTGGGGCTGCTGCATTTTTTTTTTTTTTCAGAGACGCCCTGCCCAGAGAGGAGGATATCTAGAGAGGCAGTCTGGCCACAGTGACTTTGCTGCACTGCAGTGAGCTCTGCCAGTTTGAACTTCTAAGTGGCTTTATTTACACAGTAAGAGTAAAACCACCTACCCAGACCTCAGCAATGGTAGACGCCCCTAGACTCCCCTCCCCCCATCAAGCTTTAGTGTCCCAGATTAAGCACAGACTGCTCTGCTGGCAGCGAGAATACCAAGCCATTGGATCTTAGCTTGCTGGGCTCTGTGTGAGTGGGACATGCTGTGCTAGACCACTTGACTCCCTGGCTTCAGCCCCCTTTCCAGGGGAGTGAATAGTTCTGTCTCACTGGTGTTCCAGGCACCACTGGGGTATTAAAAAAATCTCCTGTGGATATCTTGGTGTCTGCCCAAAAGGCCACTCAGTTTTGTGCTACAAACTCATGGCCCTGGCGGCATTGGCACTGGAGGGAATCTCCTGGTCTGTGGGTTGCGAAGATGGTGGGAAAAGCGCAGTGTCTGGGCCAGAGTGCACAGTACAGTCCCTAGTGGCTTCCCTTGGTTAGGAGAGTGAATTCCCCAACACTTTGAGCTTCCCAGGTAAGGTGACGCCCCACCCTGCTTCGACTCACCCTCCTTGGGCTGCACTCACTGTCCAACCAGTCCCAGTGAGATGAACCAGGTACCTCAGTTGGAAATGAAGAAATCACCTGCTTTCTGCATCAGTCTTGCTGGGAGCTGCAGGCCAGAGCTGTTCCTATTTGGCCATCTTGCCAGTGTATCCTGCACCCTTTTTAATTAAGTTATTTGTTTTAAGTTTGTTGATTTATTTAAGCTCCTTATACATTCTGGATATTAGACCTCTGTCAGATGTAGAGTTTGCAAATATTTTCTCTCATGGTGTGGGTTGTCTAATTAGTCTGCTGATAGTTTCTTTTGCTGTGCAGAAGCTCTTTAGATTAATTAGTTCCCATTTGTCAATTTTTTGTTTTTATTGCGATTGCTTTTAGGGACTTAGTCATGAACTATTTGCCAAAGTCAGTGTTCAGAGTGGTATTTCCTAGGTTTTCATTTATGATTTTTATAGTTCTAGGTTTTAAATTTAAGTCTTTGGTCCATCTTGAGTTAATTTTTGTATATTGGTATAGACAGGGGTCCTTTTCCATTCTTCCTCATATTGCTAGCCAGTTATCCCAGTAACATTTATTGAACAGGGAATCCTTTCCCTATTGCTTACTTCTGTTGATGTTGTCAAAGATCAGTTGGCTGTAGGTGTATGGCTTTATTTCTAGGTTATCTATTCTGTTCCATCAGTCTATGTGTCCATTTTTGTACCAGCACCATGCTCTTTTGGTTATTGTAGGCTTGTATTATAGATTAAAGTCAGGTAATATGATTCCTCCAGCTTTGCTCTTTTTCCTTACGATTGTTTTGGCTGTTCAGACTCTTTATTTGTTTCATATGAATTTTAGAATAGTTTTTTCTGAATCTGTGAAAAATTAAATTGGTAGTTTGATAGGCATAACACTGAATCTGTAGATCACTTTGGGCAGTATGGTCATTCGAATATTGATTCTTCCAATTTATGAGCATGGAACGTTTTTCCATTTGTTTGTGTGAGTCATGATTTCTTTCAGTAGTGTTTCATAGTTCTCTTTCCAGAGAGTTTTCACCTCCTTAGTTAACTGTATTTCTAGGTATTGTGTAAACATGTGTGTGCGTGGCGGGGCAGGGGGAGGGTGGTGGGTATTGTAAATGGAATTGCATTCTTGATTTGGCTCTTAGGTTGAATGTTATTAGTATATAGAAATGTTACTGATTTTGGTACATTAATTTTGTATCCTGAAACCTTACCAAAGTCATTTATCAGGTCTAAAAGCCTTCTGATAGAGTATTCAGGGTTTTCTAGGTACAGAATTACATAGTCAGTGAATTTAAATTCTCTTTTAATTTTTTTATCTTGCTTGAATGCTCTGGATAGAACATCCAGTACTATGTTGAATAGGAGGTAGATGGCTCTTATTATTTTGAGGTATGTTCTTTCAATGCTTAGTTTGTTGAGGGTTTTTACCGTGAAAGGATATTGGATTTTATTGAGGGCTTTTTCTGAATCTATGTAGATGATTATGTAGTTTTTAATTCTGTTTATGTGGTGAATCACTTTTATTGATTTGCAAATGTTGAACCAATCATGCATCCTATGAATAATGCCTACTTGATTTTGGTGAATTAACTGTTTCATATGCTGCTCAATTTTGTTTGCTAGTATTTTGTTGAGGTTTTTTGTGTCTATGTTCATCAAAGACAGTGGTCAGTAGTTTTCTTTTCTCCTTTTGTCTTCACTAAATTTTAGTATCATGATTATTCTTCCTTTGTAGAATGAGTTAGAGGGTAGTCTCTCCTCCTAGATTTTTTAGAATAGTGCCAGTAGGATTGTTACCAGCTGTTCTTTGTATGTCTGGTATATTTTGGCTGTGAATACATCTGTTGCAGGGATCTTTTTGGTTAGTAGGTTTTCTATTACTGATTCAATTTTAGAACTCATTACAAGTCTGTTCAGGGTTCGAATTTTCTTCAGTTTCAATCTTGGGAGGCTGTATGTTTCCAGGAACTTATCCATTTCCTCTAGATTTTTTGTTTGTGTGCATGGAGGTATTTATAATTGCCTCTGAGGATCTTTTGCATTTCTGTAAGATCAGTTATAATGTTTCCTTTGTAATTTCTGATTGTATTTATTTGTATCTTCTCTTTTTTTTTCCTTTGTTAGTCTAGCTAGAAGTCTATTGATCTTGCCTATCATTTCAAAGAGTCAACTTTTCATTTTGTTGATTCATTTTATGGATTTTTTTTGGTCTCAAATTCATTTAGGTCTGCCCTGATTTTAGATATTTCTTTTCCTATGCTAGATTTGGGGTTAGTATCTTCTTGTTTTTCTAGTTCCCCAAGGTGTGATGTTAGATCATTAATTTGAAAATTTTCTATTTGTTGATGTTAGCATTTAACACTATAAACTTGCCAATTAAAACTGTTTTTGATGCATCCCAGAAATTTTAGTATCTTATGTCTCTATTTTCATTCATTTCAAAGAAGTTTTTTCATTTCTACCTTAATTTAGTTGTTTACCCAAAAGTCATTCAAAAGCAAGTTGTTTGATTTCCATGCAATTGTGTGTTTTTGAGAGATCCTTTTGTTATTGAGTCCTCTTTTTATCCCACTGTGTCCCCCAAATATGCTTGGCATGATTTCAATTTGTTTGAATTTATTGAGACTTGCTCTATGGCTGACCATATGGTAAATCTTAGATAATTTTCTGTGTGACTATGAGAAAAATGTATATTCTGTGGTTTTTGGTTTGAGTATTCTACAGGTGTTTGTTAGGTTTATGTCGAGTGTTGAATTTAAGCCAGAATTTCTTTGTTTTCTCTCTCAATGAACTGTCTAACCCTGTCAGTGGGATGTTGAAGTCAACCACTATTATTGCGTAGCCCTGTAGGTCTTTTCACAGGTCTAAAAGTGCTTATTTTATGAATCTAAGTACTCCAATGTTTAGTGCATATATGTTTGGGATAGTTAAGTCTTCTTGTTTAATTGAACCATTTATAATTATGTAATGACGTTCTTTGTCCTTTTCCTTTTTTTTTTTTTAACTGTTGATAGTTTAACATTTGTTTTATATAAGAACAGTGACCCCTGTTCTTTTTAGTTTTCCACTTGTGTGGTAGATCTTTCTCTAATGCTTTGAGCCTATGGGTGTTGTTATGTATGAGATGGGTATTCTGAACAGCAGATAGACAGGTTTTTTTTTTTTAAATCCAACTTGTCACTCTGTGCCTTTTAAGAGGGGTGTCTACACCATTTATAGTCAAGGTTAATATTGATATGTGAGGTTTTGATCCTATCATGAAGTTGTTAGCTGTTCGCTCTGTAATTCCTATTGTGTTTTTTTTGCTTTTTAGTGTAAGTGGGCTATTTGGTTAAGTGTGTTTCTGTGGTAGCAAGTATTCTTTTCTTTCCACATTTAGAACTGCCATGAAGATCTCCTGTGAGTCTGATCTTGTGGTATCGTATTCCCTTAGCACTTGCTTGTCTGGAAAACATTTTATTTCTCCTTTGTTTATAAAGCTCAGTTTCTTGGGATATAAAATTCTTCATTGGAATTTCTTTAAGAATGCTAAAAATATGCTCCCAATATCTTCTGCATTGTATGGTTTCTGCTGAGAAGTCCAGTGTTAGCCTTATGAGATTTCCTTTGTAAATGATCTAACCCTTTTCTCTAGCTGCTTTTATGAATTTTTTTCTTTAACACTGACCTTGGAAACTGTGGTGACTATTTGCCTTGGTGATAATCATCTTGTGTGGTATCTCAAAGGTGTTCTCTGGATTTCTAATATCTGGATGTCTACCTCTCTAGGAAGATTAGAAAAATACTCTTAAATTATTCCCTCAAATACATTTCCCATATTGTTTACTTTTTCTCATTCTCTTTCAGGAATGTCAATAATCCATAGGGTTGATTGCTTTACATAATCTCATAATTGTAGGCTTTGCTCATTTTTAAAAAATTCTTTTTACTTTATTTTTGTCAGACTGGATTAGCTCTAGAGACCAGTACTAAAGGTCTGACATTCTTTCTTCTGCTTGGAGAAATATTATTTATCAGAAAGTATTTGTATTACTTATGTATAGCTGTGTAGTGTTAATGGAAAGTAGATTTGGATTAGTCATAAACATATATTGCAAAATCTAAAGCAATCACTAAAATTTATAAAGATAAAAGTATAATTGATAGATTAAAAAAGGAGAGAAAATGAAATTTTATGAAATGCTCAATTAAACCACAAAAGGCAGAAAAAGAGTGGAAGACCAAAACAGGAACAAAGGATAAAAATTAAAAATTGTAACAAATATGGTAAATATTAATTCTATATCAATAATCACTTTAGATGTCAATGATCTGAATGCACCAATTAAAAGACAGGATTTGTCAGAGTGGGTGAAAAGGCACCCAACTATATGTTACCTACAAAAAAAATCACTTTAAAGACACATACAAATTAAAAGCAAAGTGATATACAAAGGTATGCCATGCAGGCTGAGCGTGGTGGCTCACACCTGTAATCCCAGCACTTTAGGAGACTGAGGCGAGTGGATCATAAGGTTGGGAGTTTAAGACCAACCTGGCCAAGATGGTGAAACCTTGTTTCTACTAAAAAGACTAACATTAGCTAGGTGTGGTGGCGAGCGCCTGTAATCCCAGCTACTTGGGAGGCTGAGTCAGAGAATTGCTTGTACCCAGGAGGTGGAGGTTGCAGTGAGCTGAGATCATGCCACTGTACTCTAGCCTAGATGACAGAGTGAGACTTTGTCTCAAAAAAAAAAGAGAGAGAGAGAGAGGAAGATATGCCATGCAAACAATCAAAATAAAGTTCAATTACCTATATTAATTTCAGAAACAGCAAACTTCAGAGCGAGGAACATTATAAATACAGATTGGCTTTATGTAAGTATAAAGGAATCAGTTCTTGAAGAATACATAGCAATTCTCAGTGTTGTAAGCATGTTAGATATCTTAACAGAGAATCAAGACATATGAAGCAAAAATGAATAGAATGCAAGAAACAAAAATCTATAGGAAAAATAGATAAATCCCCTATAATGTCTATAGACTTTCCACACTCTTCTTTCAGATGTGACCAATTCAATAATCAGAAAATCAGTAAAGGACATAGTTGCACTCAACAATACCATCAATCAGATGTACTTCATCTCAAACCAACAGATTATACATTTGTTTCAAGTTCACATAGAATATTCAGCAGGTTGGACCATATTCTGGGTCATTAACACACACCTGAAAAAATTTAAAAGAATCAAAGTCACACAATGTTTGCTCAGAGTAGAATGGAATTAACTACAAATCAATATAGAAACATAGTTGAAACATCCACTAAATTATCTGGAGATTAAACAACATACTTTTATATAACACAAGGGTCAAAGAATAAATATGAGAAGTTTAAAAATATTTTGAACTAAATTAAGATTAAAATACAACTTATAAAAATTTATGAGTTGCAGAATAATTGTTTCTCAGTAGAAAATTTATATAATCAAATGCATGTATTGGAAAAGAAGAAAAATGTAAGATAATTATCTAAGCTTCAACTTTACAAAACTAGAAAAGGAAAATTAAATCCAAATAAAAAAGGAAAGAAAGGATAAAAATATAATAGAAATCAATTAAATTGAAAAAGGAAATTAATAAACATAATCAATGAAATAAAAAATTGGTTATTTTAAAAGGCCAATAAAATTAATGTCTCCAGCCAGGCTAAGAATAAAGGAGAGTAGACACAAATTAATAATAGCAGAAATGAAAGAGAAGATATCATTACAGTTCCTAAGGACTTAAAAAGTATAATAATGGAGTAATATGAATAGCTCTATGCCTACAAATTTGATAGCCTAGATAAAATGGACCAATTCCTTATAAGAAACAATCTTCCAAAACTTAAGCAAGAACAAAGATAAAAATTGAATAAGCTTTTATCTACTAAAGATGTTGAAACAATGATTAAACACCGTAGAAAGCCAAAATGACAAGGCTTTCAGAAGAGTCAGAGGGAATTTTTCCTAACTCATGCTCTGAGACCAACATCACCCTAATACTAAAACAAAAATTACAAGAAAAGAAAACTGTAGACCAATACGTCTCATAAACATGCAATAATTTTTATCAAAATATGAGTAAATACAATCCAACAATCAAGAGCAAATGGAATTATGTCAGGTTTGCAAGGCTGGTTCAACATTCAAAAATAAATTAATATAATTCTAACATTAACAAGCTAAAGAAGAATAAATTGCATGATCATATCAATAGATGTAGAGAAAGCATTAGACAAAACCCAACTCCCATTCATGATGAAGAAGCTTAGTAAACAAGGAATAGGAGGCAGCTTCCCCAACCTGAAAAACAACATCTACAAACAACCTATACCTAACATCACACTTAATGGTGAGAAATCGAAACTTTCCTTATAATTAGAAAAAAGACAAGGATGCTCCTTCTCCCTGCTCTTTTTTAGGATTACCTGGAAAGTCTCAATGGTGCATTATGAAAAAATAAAGGAATTATAAGAATATACAGACTAGCAAAAAATAAATGAAACTATTCACAAATGACATTCTTGTCTAGGAATAAACTCTGAAAGAATCAACGAAAAGTCTGGAACTGATAAATGATGGTGTAGGACATAAGGTGGGTACATAAACATCAATTATTTTCTTTTATATATCACCAATGAACATGTAGGATTTGAAATTAAAAATACTACCATTTACATTAATATGAAAATATGCCTAGGTATAAATCTAACAGTATATATGCAAGATGTATATGAGGAAAACTCCAAAACATGATGAACCATATCAAATAACTAAATAAATCAAGATATTTCATGTTCATGAATAAAATATTCAATATTTTCAAGATGTCAGTTCTTTCCAACCTAATCTATAGGTTTAACATACTACCAATCAAAATCCCAGCAAGTTATATTGTGGATATGGACAAAGTGATTTTAATATTTATACAGAGCGGCAAAAAATTCAGAATAGAGAACTCAGTATTAAGGAGAAGTACAAAGTCAGAGCACTGATATTACTTGATTCAAGATGTGTTAAAAGCAGTAGTGTGGTATTGTTAAAATAATAGTCAAATAGATCAATGAACAGAAGAGAAAGCACAGAATAGATTCACATAAATATAGTCACCTGATATTGAAGAAAGGAGAAAAGAAAAGACAGTGGAGAAAAGTTACTGTGTTTAAAAAAAATAGTGCTAGAACAATTGGACATCCATGTGGTGAAAAACATGAATCTAGGCACAGACCTTATACCAGTCACAAAAATTAACTCAGAAGTGATCATTGACTTATATGTAAAATTCAAATCTGTAAGATTCGTAGAAATAACATAAATCTTAGATGATGTTGGGTATGGGGATAAATTTTTAGGCATAACACCAAAGGCATCCACAAAAGAGTTACCTGATGAGCTGGACTTCATTAAAATTAAAAATTTCTGCTTTGTGAAAGACAATGTCAAGAGAATAAGAAAAATCATGGACTTGGAGAAAAATTCACAAAACACATACATAATAAAGGACTATTATCCAAAATATGCAAAGAACAACTTGATTAAAAGATGGGGAAAATATCTGAACAAATTCCTTAGTAGAGAAGATATACAAATGGCAAACAAGCATATGAAAATATTGTCACCATCATACATCATTAGGTAATTGCATATTAAAAAATAACAGTGAGATGTTACTACATATCTATTAAAATGACCAAAATCCAAAACCTGAGAACTTCAAATGATGGTGAGAATGTGCAGCAATAGGACTCCTCATTCATTGCTGGTGGGTATGCAAAATGATTCAGCCACTTGGAAAGACACTTTAACAGTTTCCTACTAAACTAAACTTACTCTCCATCATAAAGTTCATCAATCATGGAGTGAATTGTTTGAAAGTAAAGTAGAAAAAAAAGACCGGAAAATAATTCATCATTCACTCCTTGATATTTACCCAAAAGAACTGAAAATTTATGTCCACACAAATTTTTATAGCAACTTTATTTATACTTGCCAAAACTTAAAAATAACCAAGATATATTTCAGTACCTGAGTGGGTAAATAAGGTATGCTACACTCAGTGGAATATTATACGTTGCTTAAAAGAAGTCAAGTCATGAAAACCCGTGGAAGAGCCTTAAATTCTTTCATAAAGACATTCTTTCATTTATGAATTTAAATAAAAGAAAAAGGCTATGTACTGTATAGTCCCAACTATATGACATAGTGGAAAAGGCAAAACTGTGAAGATAGTAAAAGGATTAATGGTTGCCAAGAGTTAGAGGGGAGAATGAAGTCTTAGAACAGGAAAATTTTTAAACAACAAAACTATTCTGTACAATACTATATTTGTTGGTATATGTTATATGTTTGTCGAAACCCATATGATATGGTTTAGCTCTGTGTCTCCACCCAAATATCTCAAATTATAATCCTCACATGTGGAGAGAGGAAGGTGATTGGATCATGGGGGAGGTTTCCCTCATTTTATTATCATGATAGTGAGTTCTAGGGAGACTTGATGGTTTTACAAGTGTTTGACAGTTCCTTTTTCACTCACTTTTCTCTTCTGCTACCTTGTGAAGAAGGTGCCTGCTTCAACTTCTGCCAAGGTTATAAGCTTCCTGAGGCCTCCCCAGCCATGTAGAACTGTGAGTCAATTAAACTTCTTTATAAATTACCCAGTCTTGGGTATTTCTTTATAGAAGTGTGAAAACAGACTAAGACACCATAGAATGGAAAACACCACTATGCCTCGTGCAGTGGCTTATGCCTGTAATCCCAGCACTTTGAGAGGCTGGTGGATCACTTGAGGTTAGGAGTTTGAGACGAGCCTGGGCAATGTGGGGAAACTCCATCTTTACTAAAAATACAAAAATTAGCCAAGTGTGGGTGGTGTACACCTGTAATCCCTGCTGCTCAGAAAGCTGCAGCAGGAGAATTGCTTGAACCCAAGAGGCAGAGGTTGCAGTGAGCTGAGATTGTGCCACTGTACTCCAGCCTGGATGACAGAGTGAGACTCCATATCAAAAAAAAAAAAAAAAAAGAGAAAATACCAGAAGTAAAGTCTAAGGTAAACTATGGACTTTGGGTGATGATGTGCCAAAGCAGGTAACAAATGTACCACTGTGGTGAGTGATACTGATGGTGGTGGAGACTGTGTGTGTGTGGTGGGATACAGGGTATGTGGGAACTCTCTGTGCTTCCTATTCAATTTAACTGTGAAGCTAAAACCACCATAAAAACAATGTTTATTTTGTAAAAAGGAAATAAAAGGCAGCAAAGAAGAAAACTGGGTATAAAGACTTGAGAAATTTCACAATACATAATTTCTTTGATAGGAGTGATGGAATTAGTCACTCATCATTGAGAAAACACACTGTGAAAAAAAATAAAAATAAAGAGAAAAATAAAAATTTCCGATATTATGATCAAGACACTGATGATTCCTTTCCACTTATGCACTGACAAAGGGGTATTCATAAAAATTGACACGGCATCATGAGTCATGGACTGAAAAGTTTCCATTGACTTGTATGAGTTCATATGATGGATTAAACTGTGCCTACATGGAGCTGCTGACTCAAAGATTTTGGGTAGAAATGTCTTTTGGCAACCATTTAGAAGAGGGTAAAAAATATTTTCAGAGTTAAACAAACATTGTGGGTGAATCCACCTATATGCTGAAAATTTTGAAGCACCAGTAGTCATGCTTCCATTGGCATTGTATGAATTCTAGAGGCTAGCTGGGGAGGTAGTGGGTAGGGAACAGTGCTAGGACAATGGCAAGAACTTTGGAGATGAGATTCAAAAAGACAGTATAGGATATCCCTGGGCATTTGGGGATCACATTTTCTGGTAGAAGTTCTTCTCTTTCTACTAAAATCTTCAAAAACAAAATGAAAACAAAACAATTTGCATTGCTGCACAATATTCTGAACAGTGGTGGCAAACAATTTTGTATAGATTACATTTATGGAATATTAGCATTTGATGCATATGAGGTGACTTATAGGATGGGAACTGGGTAAAGCTATCAAAATATAATTAAACAACTTAAAAATTATTTTTTACATCTTAACTGTGAACAAATAGAGTGTCAAATTCTTGTATTAGAGAGTGACCATTGCTACAGATTGGCATGTAATGTTGACCAGATAAAGACATATAGGGCAGTGATGTTGCAAGAAGTGATGACAAAACAAGAAGCTCCAGGATGAAGGGAGAATCTGCTGTCTTATCACATGGAATCCTTGTCTTGGGCAGCTTGGACTGTCAACAAAATATCCAAGAGTAAGTAAATCAGCCAACAGGAATCTATTTCTCATAGTTTTGGATTCTGGAAGTTGAAGATCAAGGTGCCAACTAGTACAGTGTCCTGTGGGGGCTCTTACTGACTTGGAGATGGCTGCCTTCTGATTGTTTCCTTACATAGTAGAAGCAGAGGGAGAAGAGAGAGAGAACACTTGTCTCTGTTCTTTTAAGGACATGAAGGGGGCCCTACTCTTAGGACCTCATTTTGACTTAATTGCGTGTCAAAGTCTCCATCTCCAAATACCATCACATTGGGAGTTGGGGCTTCAGCATATGAGTTTTGAGGGACATATTCAGTCCATAACAATTCTGATAACAAATCTTTGAAATAGGTATTGTTATGCTCATTTTCTAGATCAGAAAATTGAGTCTCAAAAAGATTAAAATATTTATTCACAGCTTAATACCTATTATTTCCTGAATCTCACTTGGCTACTTATAGCTAAATGTTTAATCATTTCTCCAGTAAGAAGGGACTCTACTTAGCTTCACAACTATTCTGTAATGATAGCCCTACGTAATACATGGGTACATATATCCATATGTACGTTTACATGGGTCTGTTGAGGAATTTTGTTTGCAAGCAATAAAATGATTAACTTCAGTAAAACATGGAATTTGTAGGGAGGATGGCAGGGTTTGTCTAGAATGTGTGGACAGGCTCAAGACAGGAGTAGAGGAATTTGGCCGCCTTTGGGTGATAGAGCCAGGAGGCAGCCAAGGCCCATCCATGCCTGGCAAAACCCCATGTTTAAGCCTAAAACAGCTTGAAGTTTGGAGACTGCTCCCAGATGAAGCCTGCCCTTCTTTTACCCAACTGATTCCTTTTGGTTAATGCCCACCTGAGCCCTGGGATGATTGGGTGGGGCCTCAGGAAGTTCATGCCCAGTGGGGAGAAGCCTGACCTCTCCTGTTCCCATGTGGTAACCTGGGATTCAATCTGTGAGATGAGGGGCTGTTAACAGGGACCCCTCTAGCTTTGCTGAGCTTTTTTGCTTTTTGTCCAATAAATTCCATTCTTCCTCACCCTTTAAAGTGTCTGCAAGCCTAATCTTTCCTGGTCATGTGACAAGAAGCCAGGTTTTCCTACAACATGGGGACTTAGCAGCAGAGGCTCATGTATTTCTTATTAGACCTTCAGTCACTTGTATTTCCATTCCCATTTTCATTTTCCCGAGTAAGATGTTTTTCTTGAGGGTTCAGGGGACTGAGACTCTTCTCCGTCATCCAGGCTGGAATGCAATGGCATGATCATTGCTAAGCTCACTGTAGCTTCAACCTGCTGGTTTCAGGTGATCCTCCCACCTCAGCCTCCTGAGTAGCTATGACTACAAGCGCAGGCCAGCACACCTAGCTAATTTTGTTGTAGACACAGGGTTTCATTACGTTGCCCAGTGTATTAGCCCATTTTCACACTGCTGTAAAGATACTACCTGAGACTGGGCAACTTATAAACAAAGGAGGTTTAATTGACTCACAGTTCCACATGGCTGGGGAGGCTTCAGAAAACTTACAGTCATAGCAGAAGGTGAAGGGGAAGCAGGTGCCTTTTTCACAAGGCAGCAGGAGAAAGAGCGAGGAAGTATCACACTTTAAAACCGTCAGCTGTCGTTAGAACTCACTATCCCAAGAACAGCATGGGGAAAACCACCCCCATGATCTAATCACCTCACACCAGGTCCCTCCCTGTACAGGTGAGGATTACAATTTGAGATGAAATTTGGATTTGGATGGGAACACGGAGACAAACCATATCACCCAGGCTCATCTCAAACTCTGGTCTCAAGCAATCTTACCTACCTTAGCCTCCCAAAGTGCTGGGATTACAGGTATGAACCACTGCATTCGCCTCTAGTAAGATATTCTTAATGGCTTTGCCCATTTCACATGATCAGGTAGGTTATGAGCTATGTGAAAAGGGATGTTAGCCACACTAATATGGTAACTAAGGGACTTCTATATGTGATATGTACATATATATATATATATTATACATATACATATACATATATATATATATACACATTTACATAATCATGCGTCATATTTGTAATTGTAGTAAAGTATAAAGACTATACAATGAAATAGTCTGGTTGGGGTTGGTTTTGTCTTAAACTTTTTTTTCTTTTAAAAATGTGATTTATCCTTTTAGATATTGCTAAGAACAAGTGTATGAACAAATAAGACTAAGAATATTTGGCAATGACGAATTTTGTGCCCAAAGTGAGGAAACCCCGTCCTTAAGCCTTGAATCTGAATCTTGTGCCTGAACGAGAACCAACCCTTTTCAGGGATTTTATACCTAATACTTAACTATAAAATGTATTAGATAAAATCATTAATTTATTTCCCATCTATTCATCAATTTCCTTTCATAAAAGAAGCATAGGGCCTAACTTAAGAGGACATATAGTGGGCAGTTCTAAAGTTTCTAACCTAATAAGGGTAAATTTTTGAGTAAAAAATGTTTGGGCTTTTTTATTGAACAAACTGAAAACATGGTTGTACGGTTCACTTTTTAAAATATTTTAGAGTTATGTCATAGAAGTAAAGGCAGTTGTTTCTTCAGGACTACCACTTAAGTGCTGCTTCTGATCTCTGAAATATTAATAGCTTGTCACACTTTCTGTAAAGCAATAATGCAGCATAATTGACATAGTGAAGATCAATTTGACTACACACTGGGAGTGATCACATTTACCCATTTCACCATCTGCTGTCATTCTAGTTGCTTCTTCTTTTAGCTTTTTGTAGATATGACAGGTTCAAATGCAAAAGAAAAAAAAAAAAACAAAAACGCTGTCCATAGAAAATACTCGTAGCTTTCTCTGAAGGAAGAAAGAAAGAAAGAGAAAGAGACAGACAGAAAGAAAGAAAACCCAGCATTTACTAACTTTCTTTGGGTTTAAGGGAGAGATGGAATCCTGTGGAGGGAATCAGTTTCTTCCTCATTTGCAAAGGCTTATCACTTTGTTCATCTGATCTCTGAGAGGAGAAATAATTAGTAATGAATTTCTCTTTATTTACACATTTTGTGTTGATTATTGAAGAAATCCTGAAAACTAAGCAATAATTTAATGGATCAATTTCATATTAAGGGACCTGCAAACGAGACTTTTGTGCCCCAGAAACATTCATCCAGCCTGCCAAACAAATGCCTGCATAGGACTGATGCCTGCAGTCAGGCAGAATTTTCCCAGATACAGCTCTTGTTGCTTTCTCCTACTTGCAATTCTGAAAAACTTCAAGAGGGCAAGATGCCAATAACAAGGTAACTGTCTTCTGAGACACCATATCCAGTGAGGTTCAGCTTTAATTTTGAGTAAATGTTTTCGACGAAAGTTGCCACATTTTTCTGATGACTGCTGAGTCAGTTGCTAGTCAGAAGTACTACTCAGTGCAAACTTTAATGCAGATGACTTCTCAGAGTTCCATGGGTTATGTGTGTCTGTGCATGGGGGATAAGAGAGGAGGTGAGTAACTCCCTTCTTAGCCAAGTTTTACAGTTGTCATATGTGGGAGTTTCCAGGATCTTAAAAGGCAGAGAAAGTATCCTATATGTAAACTGTGTTTTAATTAGGTGAAGACTTATATCATCCATGAACAGAAATGGAAGAAATATCCATATTCTGTCTCAGTTGAAATTGCAGAATAGCCAGAAGCCCAGGAACTTCTCACTTGATGCACTCTTGCCAGGAATGTTGGCCCTAGATTATATTTTCTTCCCTGACAATATCCCAAGTAGGAGTGCTGTTCCTGCAAATGGCTCAGCATACTGCCTCATCAAAGGAGTAGCAGACAATGTCTCTATTATGCACCATCCTTTTGTTCTTCCAGATGGATGTAATTTATGATCTAAGTTCCATGTATAAAAAGTGTGTTTATGATGAACTTTTATATAATCTGGCTTTTTACCTGACAAAAGTTGGGGATGAAAACATTTTCACTCCTAGAAAAGCATCTCCACCAGGTGCAGTGGCTCACGCCTGTAATCCCAGCACTTTGGGAGGCAGAGGCAGGTGGATCACAAGGTCAGGAGATCGAGACCATCCTGGCCAACATGGTGAAATCCTGTCTCTACTAAAAAATACTAAAGAATTCGCTGGGCGTGGTGGCACATGCCTGTTGTCCCAGCTACTCAGGAGGCTGAGGCAGGAGGATTGCTTGAACCCAGGAGGTGGAGATTATAGTGAGCTGAAATTGCGCCACTGCACTACAGCCTGCGCGACAGTGCAAGACTCCCGCTCAAAAAAAAAAAAAAAAAAAAGTCACTCTAGCACAGAGAAGTCATATAAATGAAAGCAAAAGAAATGTGGCTACTCTATAGACGATAGTATAAAGTAACCATTAAATATTTCAACTTGTTATCCAACAAAATCTGGGCTGCCACCTACCAACTAGCTGTGCAACCTTAGGCAATTATTTACCTTCTCTAAATGTAAATTTTTCTACATGTATAGATGATATGTATCACATAGCCTTTTTTGTAAGGATGCAATAAGTAGAACACTATGTCTAGCATATAATTTTAGCTAGATTATTACTATCGCTGTTACCAACATGACCATATTACAATTAGGAGATTGAATCTTGTATATCACTTTTATTATATCCAAACATGCGGTCTTTGTGTGCATTGACAAAAATGACATTTTCTACTCTCTGAATTTGTCTAACTGCAATTACCATTTATTCAATTACAGTTGACCCTTGAACAGGAGTTTGAACCACATGGTCCACTTATATGTGAATTTTCTTAACCCTCTGCCAACACTGAGACAGCGAGACCAACCCCAACTTTCTCTTTACAGCTGTAATGATCTCTATTCAACTAGTCTCTGATTATCAATATTAAGCTTTTTCTCCTGAACCTTTTGCTTTTACCAACCACACTGCAATGAACAACCTTGAACATATCCCTTTTTGCACATGTTAGCATGTACTAACATTCAGTTTTGAATACAGAAACTGTTCCATTTTAGGGATGTAGGGATTTAATACGGGAAATTTTGTACTCACAGTCATTAGAGGGTCATTGGCCTAGCTGGAACAATGAGTTCTTTGAAGGAGTCCCCAGAAAAATCTCAGAATTGACAGGCCATGAGAACTCTTATGCACCTTTGTGGCTGCCCCTGCAATATTAAGTTCAGTTTCAAAAACACATTCCATACCTCTGATTCAAGAATCAGAAAGCCAAGGTCAAGAAAAAATTTTCTGCTTTGAAACTGCCCCTTCTTACCTAGGATCCTGGGAAACGGATGGTGGAATGCTGCTGCAGAAAAAGACCTCACAAGTTTACCTTGTTGGCCATCAGAAAACAGTCCAAAGAGACAAAAACTTGGCTTCATTCACACTTCTGCCCTCTAAATCTTACTTGACTACGTATAACTGATGGAACCTAACTTGCTTTTAGAGCCATAATTACATAGTCTGAGAAATGCTGATTTTAGTTTTCTAGACTCTGCCATAATATAAGAAGTCACTCTAGATAAAGGCTGGAATCAATTGTTAGTTTATCAGAGAATATAGCTGTCAACTTAATTGATAATATTGTTCTAAAGAATTAAGAAAACCTCTCACAGAAGCATACTTTTCTC
Organism: Cacajao melanocephalus; assembly: GCA_963573385.1. Taxonomy (NCBI): domain Eukaryota; kingdom Metazoa; phylum Chordata; class Mammalia; order Primates; family Pitheciidae; genus Cacajao; species Cacajao melanocephalus. The sequence continues at coordinate 128,532 of CAUYLG010013199.1, read as the reverse complement.
TAATGTGACTAATTGAAAGAATCATTTTTATTGATAGTTGATATATGACATCAGGTCAGAGCAAGACGTCCCTCTCATAAACATATTCTCTTTAGTCAAAGGACATGGCCCCAAAGTAGCAGAAAGAGTTAACTCCAAAGCAGACAGGCAGAAACACTCACACATACACCTCAAACCATAGTGACTCACTCAGTAAAGTGAAGTTGAGGTGGGATTTGTGTGTGATATTAAAGGCTACATGTTTCAACTGGGGGGAAACAGTGGAGAAGAAGAAAGAAGGAAATCCTGAAAATCTAGTTGATTGATAAGGTGTTCAGTTGTTGGAAGTAATAATGTTAATGGGAATTTTCTTGCAAAGTTATGGAACCACTGTCATGTGCATAAGTCTGGCTTGTAGGGTTTCTGCTGAGAGATCTGCTGTGAGACTGATGGGCTTTCCCTTTGTGGGTGACCCGACCTTTCTCTCTGGCTGCCCTTGGTATTTTTTCCTTCATGTCAGCCCTGGTGAATCTGATGATTATGTGCCTTGGGGCTGCTCTTCTTGAGGAATATCTTTGTGGTGTTCTCTGTATTTCCTGGACTTAAATGTTGGCCTCCCTTGCTAGGTTGGGGAAGTTCTCCCAGATGATATCCTGAAGAGTGTTTTCCAGCTTGGATTCATTTTTCTCCTGTGTTATCTCTATCTTAAGAAGAACCTTAGCAACTAAGACCAGAATTAATGTTTAATATTCCTTTCTGTACACCTCTACAAATGATCAACTTTCATTTTATTGAAATTGTGCCTTTTTAGGTGTGTTGATTATGAAGCCACATAACCTCCTACCTCTTTCGTATGATGTTTCCTACCTCAGTTCTCTTGTACTACATGGTAATCTTATATTTGTATACTCAGAGAAAAATCTATTTCAAACATGGTATTTTCTATATAAGAGTGCTTTAGGGATTGGATACAATAATTTATGTAAAGTACCTAGTATAATGTCAAAGACATAGTAGGTGCTCAATAAGTGAAAATAATATTATAATACACTGGAAGTGGCACATATGAATGTAATCAATTATATCATAATGTGAGGTATGTTATGCTATAAAAGTGGTATGAACAAAGTGCTATGGGAACACATACGTGAAACAGTCCCAGGAACTTTCGTTGTTCAATACATACAGCTATAATTCACTTTCTCAGTGTCTTTGTCTCAGTGCCTTTCTCGGTGTCTTTTTCTCTGACTATATCCCAGAGCACAAATGTGACTTCATGTGGGGCCCAGAATTTAATACTATACCTTAGAATATAGTTCAGTTTATGCTGAGTACAGTATAAACCTCATTTCTCTGTTAACTCAGACTAAGCCAAGCATCACTCTGCTCAAATTGAGCTTGTGGTCACCCAAACCCTGTGTTTTTTGTTGTGTAAATTTTTTTCACACCAAGCGCCTCCAATCCTGGTCTTGTAGGGCTGAGTTAAAACAAAACCAAAAATAAATCTAAAACAGTACATTCCGTTGAAATTATATTTGATTCTAAACCATGGATACTCTATTTTCCTTCTTATGTCATAGTGTCATGGTTTATACTTTGAACTAGAAAATTGAAAGTCACAACCTGATCTGCAGCCAACAAACACTGTTGGTTCTTCCAAAATTTTCCTATATCTGACTTCCTCCTTTTACACCTACTACTTCATTTGTTTAGTTTCTTTAACAATTGCATTGTTATTATTTAGTGGCATGCACTGTTCTAAACACTTTATAAATACTAACTCATTTTATCCTCCTAACAACCCTATGATGAGCAACCCTATTATCCTCAAAGCATACAGAGGCTAGTAATTCTCCCAATGTTGCAAATCTAACATGTGGATATAAACCCAGGAAGTCTGGCTCCCAGATGTGAGCTGGACCCACCGTGCTCCATGGCCTCTTAACTCAGTTTCCCATTATCCTTACCCTAAGCTAATACAATAGACGACCTACTAATCTCCCTGTCTTTAGTGTCGCCTTTCCCCATTTGAACTTGTCATCTACATTGTAGACAAAACTAAATTTCTAAACAACAGAGACATTTATATAATTCCTGAGTTTAAAACCTTGAGATATCTCCCTAGAGATAGGAGATAAGTTATTTATTATGAGGAACAGTCTGTAATAATTGGCAGAACATTCATGGCTGTTCATAACCTGCCTTCAATCTTCTGGTCTAGCCTTATCTACTGTTTTCCCACTAATCCCTTAATGGACTCTCTCCATCAACCATATTAGACACCAAATGCTATGGCCCTAATATACCCTAAGTGTTTCTACCTTTATATTACTTGCTCTAACTGGAACATCTTCACCACTACCCTGAGAAACAACTGCTTATAACATATGCACACACATACACACACACAAAAATATATATATGTATATCCATACTTATGGAATTCACATCAGACAGTAAATCTCTGATCAAAAATGTCTTTGACATAATTTACAGAATTACACTTCATGCATAGTAAATTATTCATACCTTTATGTTTCTATACCACTTTGTTTCTTCTATAAAAATGATTTTTCAAATATTGTCATATACTCTGTTATATACATTTCTATCTCTCCAACTGGATTGTAAAATTTTTGAGACTGTGAGCTGGGTTCTACACATTTTCTATTCTTAATATTTAGCATGTTTGAGATTTAAAACATTAAGTTTTAAAAATTGAACTTTAATAAACAATATGTTTAAACAACTTAAGCAAAATATTTATTGTAATTTTTAAATATATTTAGTTGTAGATACCTGCATGCTTTTTGTGTCATATAAGCATACTAGAATATTAAGAATGATTTATTCAGTGAGATAAAATTATAGGTTTTTATCATGTTTGCCCTATAACTCTTCTGTGTATTATAACATTTCTATTAAGATTTTTAATTTTAAAAAGTGTTGTTTTCATATCTGAAATTTTATTTTGGTGATTTTGGCCATATTTCAAGCCCAATATGATCTTTTAAAATCTTTACACTGCTTATCAAACTTCTGTCTCCAATTAAAATTTAGAACATGAAATTCCTGTGGTCCCATGGTAACCACAAAAAAGCCTGGACAAAATAGAAACAGTACTTCTCTATTGATAGTAAAGAAGAATATGCAATGACTCTTTGTTAAACTGAATTTCAGAAAGAAATGAACCCTTCATAGTGAGGAGAGAGCCTCAGTATTATCTAAACCTGAAGGCAGGTTTCATGTCTGAGTATAGGTGGATGGATGGTGGTATAAGCCACATAGAAACAAAGAGATTTTAAAAAATGAAAAGATATCAGGAGAGCCTTAGATGACAGTGTGGGCTGGTGAGATTTTTTAGAATCTGTAAGAGTGGCAAATATAAAAATAAATCATGTGGCCCAATAAGCCTCTTTCCCTAACCAAACACTGAATTTTGCCATGAAAGAAACAATGAAGGGTATTCTTTTAAGTAGAGAGATAAATAGCAATGGTCCCACACATCTTCAAAATTCTTATATTATAGAAACCTGCTGGACTTAAAACCAGAGTGAACAAAAAAGGAAAAATAACTAATATTTAGTTGTCTCTTAGGTCAAATATTGTCTTGGTTAATGGAAGATGGAGGTGAAGCTACAAAAGTTTAGCCTGGGCAAATCATTTAGTTCTATCTAAATTAAAGCTAAAACTTACTCTAGCAGCCCTTTACCCCAATTCCCAGACAGAAGAAATAACTTACATTCTTTTATGAGTAAATAAAGCAATAAAAACTGAATTATATATCAATCTCCACTATCATTTATACACAACCTCCATAATGTGAAAAAAAATTATAAGACATACAAAGAACAAGTGACTCATAATCAGGAAAAAGAATAGCTATTAAAAGAAAACCCATGGATAACCTAATTAAGGGAATTAACAATTATTTTAAAACCAATTTTCTAAATATGATAAATAATCTGCAGAAAAATACATATATAACAAAAAATATGGTATTTCAGAAGAGATACAAGAACTATATAAATAAACAAAAGAAATTCTAATATTTAAAACCCAGAATTTATCCAATGGTTTTAATACCAGATGGGACATGATCAGAAAAAATCAGTAGATTTGAATATAGGTCCATAGAAATTATTCAAACTGAAGCAGAGAGAAAAGGAAATGATTGAAGAAAATAAACAGAATGAAGAAAATAAAATCAGTAATACATGAGATAATATAAAGTCACCTGATATATCTGTATCTGCCATTCCAGAAGGAGAGTAAAGGCAGAATGAGGAAGACAAAAATTACTTGAAGAAATATTAGGCAAAAGCTTCCCAAATTTAATATTAAATAACCCACAAATTCAAGAAATTTAACAAACTTCACTTTGGACTAATGCAAAAAAAAACTAATCTAGGCACATCATAATCAAGATTTTGAAAACAAGATATAAAGAATAAGTTTGAAAAGAATTCAGATATAAAAACATATTACCTCAAGGTGTACAAAAAATGACAAAAATGAGTATTAACTTCTCATCAGAAAAAAAAATGCAAGCTAGAAGGCAATAAAACATTATCTTGAGTGTCAAAGAAAGAAAGCAATTGTCTCAGTAAGCTTAGGCTGCTACAATTACCATGGACTCAATGGCTTTGAAAAAACAAACATTTTTTATTTCTCACAGTTCTGGAGGCTAGAAGTTCAAGATAAGGGTGGCAACATGGTTGGGTTTTGGTGAGGGCCCTTTTCTAGGTCAGAGAGTTTAGCTGACTTCTTCTTATATCCTTACATAGCTGAAAGAAAATAAGCTAACTCTCTGATCTTTTCTCATAAGGGCAATAATCCCATTCATTAGGGCTCTAAAATCCAGTTTATCCAGTGGTCTCAATATCAGATTGTACACTACCCTCATAACTTAATCACTTCCCAAAGAACTCATCTCCAAATATCATCACATTGGAAATTAAATTTTAACATACAAACTTTGGGGAGATACAACATTCTGTCCATAACAGTTATGTCAACCTAGAATTCTATGTCCAGCAGAAATATTCTTCAAAACAAAGGTGACATGAATACATTTTAAAATCAAGAAAACTTTAAAGAATTCATCACCAGCCAAAATGATGCATAGTACAAATTATTTAATAAAGAACTTCTATCTAAAATAAAGAATACCTGAGCAAATGGTCAAAAGACTTAAACAGACGCTTAGGCTGAGGTGGAAGGATTACTTAAGACCCAGTGTTTAAGACCAGCCTGGGCAACATATCAAGACTCTATCTTTTAAAACCTTTTTTTAAAATAGCCAAGCATGGTGGCCGTGCCTATAGTCCTGGCTACTTGGTAAGCAGAGGAGGGAGGATCACTAGAGCTGAGGAATTTGAGGCTGCAGTGAGCTATGATCACGCCACTGCACTTTAGCCTGGGTGATAGAATAAGACTCTGTATCAAGAAAAAAAGACCTAAAATAGGTACTAAGTAAATGATAAAGTATATTTTAGCATTAATTATTAGAAAAAAAGCAAATTAAAACCATAATAAGAAACATTATATCCACTAGAATGGCTAAATTTAAGAAAACTGACAATACAAAATTTTGGTAAGGATACAGAGCAACTGGAATTTTCAAATATTTCTGGTAGGGGTTTTGTAAAGTTGCTTATAAAGTAAAACATGCACATGAACCAGCAATTTTATCACTAGAGAAACAAAAATATATGTGAACACACACAAAAAATATATATGGAGTATTATTTTTAAAGGCCAAAAAATAAAAACAACTAACATCCAGCAACAGGAAAATAAAAAAATAAATAAACAGGAAAATAGATAAACAAAAATGATCAACTGAACACAGAATAATGTGGATAAATCTCAAAAGAATTATGTTAAGAAAAAGAATTCAAACACAAAACTACATACATATTTTTTTATTCATGTGTAGTTCAAGAACAGGTAAAACTAATTTATGATGGTGGAAATAGTATTCTATAGTTTCATTGTACTTCTGTCAAAACTAATCAACTGGTACATTTAAAATGTGCCCACGTTCACTGTATATATACCTCTACAAGTAAATATCAATCTCTACTGATGAATAAAGACAATTGTCTTCAAGTATACTAGTTAAGTCCCTCAAGGTTTGTGCCTTCTGCAAATTACTCAAATTCCATTGCAGTTGGTAACGTTACAGAATCAGATGTGGCTAAGCACTATACCTTTTTGTTTATCACTAGAGGTTAACCTCCAGCAGGTTATCAATCTTAATGAATATGTTTTAATGTGCGATTACTATATAGATCTCAAATTCAACATTCTTAGGTGTAGGCTAAAAACTCTCAATCATACCTAGTTCCATTAGGAAATGGTTTCCATCCAAAATGTGCCCCTCTCCCCCTCTAGTTGTGATACCAAGTAGAGCTGCAAAACTTTCCTTTATAAATTCAAAGTTGGACCACTGATCCAGGTCTAGCTAATAAAAGCACTTGATTTCTCTGTCCTAGTGATTATTCTAGCATAGGCAGGAGACTCAATCTGGACCAACAGCGTTTTTTTCTCAGAAACATTTTATGTAGAATAAAAGAAAAAGGGACTCTTTTTAAGTACAGTTCTGGAAAAATATAAATTAGGGACTGCTGGCAGTCTTCTTTTTTACTACATCAGGAAAGTTTGTAGTAGGGCAATATAAAGTCAAGTGAAAGCAAACATATGAAAGAAGGAGAGTTCTCTTTGCACCGAAACTCCAATTTCCTACCTAGCTCACTATGTGAAGAACCAACTTGGTTTCCTGAGCCATAAAAATCTCCATTCTGTTCAACTACCTTGAACTAGACTTCTGTCTCTTAGAATTTAAAGAATCCAGAGTAACATTTCATATTATCATTGAGATAATAAAATACTTTTATATACATTACTAAAAAAAAATCAAGAAAACTTTGATTAAGGTGTTTTAACAGTTTGAAACCATTTTTCAAAAATTTAGTATGATCACTATTAGAACCCATTAATTTCTACTTTTGCTCTATGTTTGAAAATAATTTATTTAGCATTCTATTATAAAATAGCAATGAATATTAATGTCAAGTCCAAGGTAATTTTCAATACCTTCCTTTTGAAAAATTGGGAATTCTGGGGAAATGGCGGTGACAGCATTATTTTATAATGTTGCCAAATCACCCATCAAAACACACAGATTTATGAAAGTAATAGGCCAAAAACTAAATAAATAACTTCCACAACTAAACTGGCATGTTATCTCAACAAACCCCAAATATGAGTTGTGTAGGGTAGGGGCATGGCAGGATCCATATAAATACTATACAGGTACGCATAAAGAATACAGAAGTAATGAGGTATCTGACATATTTGAAAATGGGAAAACCCGAAAATAGCCAAAGCTACACACTAGAAATCGTGACAGACCAATTTTAGAACAGCAGCTGAGAACGTGAGATGTTTTGTGAGTAAGGGGTGCAGAAATGAAAGCAGTGTAGGCCATACCTATGATGTCTTAAAACTAATTATTTAAATCTCTCTTCCTGGACAAAGTCCTACAGTGAGGAGAAAATGAGGAACAAAATACAAATTGACCAGGACATAGGAAAATAAATGTATTCATCAGGTAGGGCTGCCATAATAAAATACCATAGACTGAGTGGCTGAAATAACATTTACTTTCTCACAGTTCTGGAAGCTAGAAATCCAAGATCAAAGTGCCAGAAATTTTGGTTTCTGGTGGCTGCACTCTTCCTAGTTTACAAACAGCCATCTTCTCACTGTGTCTTGACATGCCCTTGCCTCCTTGTGGTTGTGAAGGGAGAGAGACCTCTATTATGTCTTTCTCTTCTAAGGACCCAGTCCTATTGCAGTAAGGCCCCACCCTATCACCTCACTTAACCCTCATTATGTTCTTATAGGCCACATCTTCAAATCAGCCACATTGAAAATTAAGGCTTCAACATATGAACTGGGGGAAAGGAGGAGACAAAATACAGTCCATTACAAGGGAGCTAAAAAAATAGAAGTTCTATGTAAAAGTGAAGAGAAGTATTATACGAAAACAAGAAACCTCTAGAAGTACAGAATCACATTTGTTAACACTTCATAAGAACAACGTAATACAATTTTAGAGTGATAAAGTTAAAATGGCTGTCCTGACCCATCCCCTTCCTTCTAAAATTTAGGGAGTAAAAATAAACAACAGAAAGTAATTGTGGCTGAATCCCAAACAATATTACCATAATTAAAAGGATAATAAAGAACAAAATAACACTTTTACAGGAAGAAAAAAAGGACCACACAGGCATGTCCAGGAAACAGATAACAACTGTAAACTAATATTTCAAAATCAGCCAAAGAAAATTAAGAAAACAAAATATGAAAATAAATATATAAATCATAATTTAAAAATAAATAAGGAAAGATGTCTGGTTTTAGATCCAACAAACAAAGAGCTTAGAAGTCATCATGGACACCCACAAAAAAAAAAAAAAAGGTGAACAAACTAAAAATTAATGACTTTTCTTAGATTTATCAGAGAATTGAGGTCAAAAGGCAAAACGCCAAACCAAAATCTGGAAAGACATGTGAATATAGAGAATCAAGCTGAGATCAGATTACCTGAAGCAGAAGCTGCATGAGCCAGTAATTGACAGAAACAGTTAAATAGTTACTTTTATGAATTGCTAGAGGTAGAATGTGGATTAGGAGGAGAGATAAAAACACTTGGGAACTAGTTTTAGGGAGACTTCCACACTTGAGTGACTTTTACTTCCAGAAACCCAACTATGTTGTCATGACTAAAATCAGAGAAAAATCCTATCCTGTTTCTGGTAGGAGAAAGGAAGATGTAACCACTTAGAAATATACCCAGAGTATTTTCCATAACAAAGGACTGCCTTCCAAGGGAAACTACATTACCTGAGCTTTGCTTACGTGCAGAAAAGTCAATTGGCTACCTCAAATCCCCTCTAGCCCTCCTGTCTCCCATAAAGGGAGGGGAAAAAGGCCAAGAAGTATTTCTGAATGTGATAGCCCAATCATTCAGTCTCACTAAAAAAGAGATTAAATCATAAGGTTATCGAATACTTTCTGGCTCCACCAATTTGCCACCATATTGACAGGGCTCGAGTATGACAGCAGATTCCAACTGAAAGACCTGTAGGACACAGACTCTATTTAAGAAGTTTTTAGACAAACCCAAAGACAATAAAGGAGAAAATTAAATGAGGAAACAAGAAATGTCTACTCTTCTGGCACCTATAGTTACAGCAAACAGGAAGTATAGCTCAAATCCTAACAATATCAATATAAAATAAAAGCCTAATTACCTCAGTTTCTATCATTTCCAGCTTTCAAAAAAAAATTACAAGCATGCTAAAAGGCTCAAAACACATAGTGAAAAGAGACCAGGGAAACATCAGAACCAGACTTAGATTTGACATCGATTTTGGAATTATCAGAGAATTTAAACTGTGATTAATATAATATGAGCTCTGATGGAAAAAGTAGACAACACACAAGGAGAAATGTATAGTGTAAGCAGAACTTTACACTAAAAAGAACAGTTAAAAGGTGCTACAAATAAAAAAACACCATAACAAAAATGAAGAATGTTTTGCTGGACTCACCAGTAGACTGGAAATAGTAAAGGAAGGAATCACTGAGCTTGAAAATAATATCAAGAGAAGTTCAAAATTAAATGTAAAGGGAAAATAATTTGTTTAATGGAACATAACATTCAAGAACTCTGGGACAATTACAAAAGGTGTAACATACATATGATTAGAATATGACAAAGAGAAGAAAATGAGAAGTAAGCAAGAGAAAAATTTGAAGCAATATGGCTGATATTTACTATTATAGTTGGTGTCCTCAATACTCTGCTTTCAGTCTTGATAAATCATTAGATTGATGCAGAAAATCAGTAAGTAAATGCAGTAAGTAATGCAGTAAACAAATGCAGTAAGTAAAATGCAGAAAATCAGTAAGAATACAGTTGATCTTCACAGTACCATAAATCAACTGGGTCTAACAACACACTATATTAATACATCATTAAACATTCACCAAGGCAGACCACATTCTGAGCCATTAAAATGTCTTTAATTTTTTCTAAGGAATAATGCAAAGTATGCTCTCAGACCACAATGTTAAACTAGAAAACAATAACAGAAACAGAGGGAAAGAAATCACAAAATATTTGGATATTAAACAATAACACTTCTTAATTACACATTCAGGAAAAAAGATTCAAGAAAAATTTTTAAATATTTTGAACTAAATGAAATAAAACACCAAAATATGTAATATGCAGTGGAAGCAGTACTTTGAGGTAAATCTACAGCATTGAATGCAAATGTTACCAAAGAAGATAGATCTAAATCAATAATCAAAACTTCTACCTTAAGAAACTAAAGAAAGAAGAGCAACATAAACCTAAAACAAGCAGAAGAAAAGAAAGAAATCAAGCAGAAATCAATGAAATTTAAAACAAAAATACATATTTAAAAAATCAACCAAATCAAAAACTGGCACTTTGAAAAGATGAATAAAAGTTATAAACCTCTAGCCAGGCTAACCAAGAAAATGAGAGAAGACACAAATTGCTGAAATATGAAATGAAAGAGGGACATCACTACTGGTTTCATGGACATTAAAAGAATAATAAAGGATGTTATGGAAAACACTGTACCCACACATTTTGATAACTTAGATGAAACAGACTTTTTGAAAGACACAAACTAACCAAACTCACAAAGGAAAAATAGACCTTCTGAATAATCCTATATCTGTGAAATAAATTAGGTCAATATTAATAAACTTGCAAAATTAAGTAACCAGGACCAGATAACATCACTGGTGAATTCTACTGAATATCTGAGAAAGAAATGACAAAAATCCTCCAGAATCTTTTCTAGAAAATAGAAGCAGAAAGATTACTTTCCAACTCATTACATGAGTCTATCATTATCAAAATACCAAAACCAGATAAAAATATCTAAAGGACAGCAACAAGTCAATATCTCTCATAAAAATAGATGTAAAAATTATCAATAATTTCTTTATCCAGCCTATCATTAATGGGCATTTGGGTTGGTTCCAAGTCTTTGCTATTGTAAACAGTGCTGCAATAAATATATGTGTGCATGTGTCTTTATAGTAGAGTGATTTAAAGGGGAGGGAAAGCATTGGGACAAATAATGCATGCCAAGCTTAAAACCTAGATGACGGGTTGATGGGTGCAGCAAACCACCATGGCACATGTATACCTATGCAACAAACCTGCACATTCAGCACATGTATTCCAAAACTTAGAGTAAATTATAAAATAAATAAATAAGTAAATAATCAACAAGAGGTAGAATGTGCCTCCTTCACAGAGAGGAACCAGAATAGAAAGTAGGTACATTGTGAACAGATCATCTAGGAGAGAAAGCTAGGATACAACAGAGAAGTAATGGGAGGCACCAAAAGTAAGGAGAGGGTTTAAGGGAGCTTGCCCAACCAGGGACTGGCTGAGAGCTGGGAGAGACTCCCAAATGTGGTGCACTATAAGAGAGAAACCCCGAGGGTGCCACACTCTGACATGGGTGTTTACAACCTTGGCTTCAGAAGAACCCCTTGACCCATGCAAGCCTTGGGCCTGACATAGGGAGCTGTCTAGAGATAAACTTGCATCTGTGGGAAAAAATTTCTTTCCCACAGAGGCCATTGCACAGACACTTTGCTCCAGAAAGGGAATTCACACAGAATCCCACAGGCATCCAAGCCTAGAGTATCTCTAGCTGAATCCTATTTTGAGAGCCTAGATACTAGGCATCTATAGAGACAGCTGAGGCTACTGCACTGCTCCAAGGAGGGAGAGGGGAGACCAGTTGCTCCCACACACCCCTGATTCCCTACTGCAGACTGCTGTTGAGACTAAGAATGAGCAGACCACACTCCTCACAGCATTTTGCCCACATTGCTTGCTTGGAAAGACCCCTGTCTCTCTGGTCCCTGGCTTAAGACAACATTGTGAAAGTTTAATGCTGGGCTTCACTCTGCCTTTAGGCTGAGTTCAGGCTAATGCAGCTGCAGCTGCCACCTGGCCAAAAGGGGCAGGGAAACCATGCTCTCCTGTACATATCTAGGACTACGTCCACTGCCCAACAATGTGCTGCTGTGGGACCAAGAAGTGAGTGGGCCACATTCACCATAGCTTCTTGCCCACACTGCCTGACAAAGACTGCCCTCCCTGGTCACAGTCCCAGGGCACCATTTTGAGAGTTTAACACTGAGCTGTGCCCCATACTCAGGTCAAGTTCAAGCTCACATGGCTACAGCTGCTACCCAGCTGAGGATGAACAGGAAAACCAGGCCCTTTTATGTGTACATAGGTACCTAGGACAATACACGTCACCCTGCTCTCCGCTGCTATGAGACCGACATTTAAGCAGACTACACTCTCCATAGCCTCTTGCCCATGTTGCTCACCTGAGTTGGGACCCCACTTTCTCTGGTCCCAGGCCCAAGGTACCATTTTGAAAGTTTAATATTGGGATGTGCGTCCTTTTTGACTGAGTTCGAGGCAACACAGCTGTAGACACCACCCAGCCTGAGGAAGAACAGGGAAAACCAAGCTCTCCTAAGCACATTTAGGACAATACCCACCCCCATGCTACAGACAGCTGTGAAACTGAGGACTAGCCTGTCCAACCCATCACAGCTATCAACAATGCCAACACAAACAACGTGGGTCCCAGTGGCTTGCTTTACTACCACTACTGCCATTACTCAAATGATACCAGCTGCCAAGGGACCTGAGAACCTTCCCATATACCTGGCTCACTGCTCTCAATATTAGCTTCTAAATAAAACACCCGAAGGCCCAAGAAATGGCTCTCCAGGACCCACTAACACTGATGCCAGCATAATTTGTTCTGGCTACCAAAAACAGGCACATTCAGCTGCTACCACCATGGCCCAAAAAATGGCTCAGTTGGTGTCCAAATCCCCAGAAAACTTCAGCACAGCCTCAGTTGATAACCATAACCTAAGCCACCAAAGAAATCACAAACACCGCTGACCCTGTGTACTACCAAAGAAGACGTACAAAACTCACACTACCACAGATTCCCAAAATCAAAGCCAGTGTTCTACTCAATCAACAACAGTTATATATCTTTAGGAAAAAATTCTTCACTACAGAGGCAATTTCAAAAAAATTGGAACAAGCATCTACTTCACCAGAGGCACAGATATCAATGGAAGGACACAGGAAATGTGAACAAGGAAGAAAATGGTATCACAAAAGAATCACAATTGTCTAACAATAGATCCCAATCAAAAAGAATTCCTCAAAATACTAGAAAAAGAATTTAAGGTATTAATTTTATAAAATCTCATTTAAATGCAATAGAAATCTGAAAACCAATACAAAGAAATCAGAAAATCAATTTAGTAAATGAATAAGAAATTTACCAAGAAGATAGATATCTTGAAATAAATAAAGAAATAAATGGCTGGGGACTATAACTCATGCGTGTAATTCCAAGACTTTGGGAGGCCAAGGCAGGTAGATCACTTGAGCTGGTATCAAATTGAGGAGTTTGAGACCAGCCTAAGTAACATGGCAAAATCCTGTCCTTAAAAAAAAATACAAAAGTTATTTAGGTGTGGTGGCATGCACCTGTAGTCACAGCTACTTCGGAGGTTGAGTGGAGAGGATGATTTCTAACTAGGAGGTAAAGGTTGCAATGAGCTGAGACTGTGCCACTGCACTCCAGCCTGGGCAACAGAACCAGACCTTATCTCAAAAATAAAATAAAATAAAAATTAATTACATTTTAAAAATTAAACAAGTCTGGAGCTAAAAAATTCATTCAAAGTAATAAAAAATACATTCAAAAGTTTTAATACTAGACAAGGACAAGCAGAAAAAAATCTTAGAACTTGAAGATAGGTCTTTTAATTTAAAAAGAAGAAGAATAAAGAATAAGTTCAGGCGTGGTAGCTCACACCTGTAATCTCAGCACTTTGGGAGGCTGAGGTGGGTGGATCATGAGTTGAGCAGTTTGAGACCACCTGGCCAACATAGTGAAACCCCATCTCTACTAAAAATACAAAAAAATTAGCTGGGCATGGTGGTGGGCACCTGAAATCCCAGCTACTATGGAAGCTGAGGCAAGAGAATTGATTGAACCTGAGAGGTGGAGGTTGCAGTGAGCTCAGATTGCACCACAGGATTCCAGCCCAGGCGACAGTGTGAGACTCCATCTTAAAAAAATAAAAAATAAAAAAACGGAGATTTCTCAAAGACATACAAATAGAACTACCATATGATCCAGAATCCCCGGCACTGGGTATCTACTCAAAGGAAAGAAAGTATTATATCAATAAGATACTTGCAGTCATATGTTTATTGCAGCACTATTTACAATAATAATGTTATGGAATTAAGATAAGTGTCCATAAATGGAGGACTGGATAAAGAAAATGTGATATATATACACACAGTGGGAAACTAGTCAGACATAAAAAAGAAAAAGAATAAAATCAGGTCTTTTGCAGCAACATGGATGAAACTGGAGACACTAACTTAAGTGAAACAACTCAGATACAGAAAGACAAATACCACATGTTCTCATTTATAAGTGAGAGCTAAATGAGATGTAGACATGGAAGCAGAGTGTGTAATGATGTAAAATGGAGACTCAGAGGAGTGGGGGATAAGAAGGGAGTAGATGATAGCAAGTTGCTTGGTGTATGCAATGTGTGTTGCTCCAGTGATGGGTATCCCAAAGGCCGTGACTTCATTACCATAATGCAATATTTCCACATAAAAAAAAACTGCATTTATACTCAATGAATATATACAAGTTTTAAAAAGTAAAAGAATAGATAAATAAAGACCCTGAGCTTCCTGGCCCCCATGATAGATTATGGTGCTATTACATAGTTAAAAACCCATCTGTGCCTGTTTGCTGAGAATGATGGTTTCCAGATTCATCCATGTCCCTGCAAAGGACACGAACTCATCGTTTTTTTATGGCTGCATAGTTTTCCATGGTGCATAGGTGCCACATTTTCTTTGTTCAGTCTATCACTGACGGGCATTTCGGTTGGTTCCAGGTCTTTGCTATTGTAAACAGTGCCACAATGAACATACGTGTGCATGTGTCTTTATGGTAGAATGATTTATAACCCTTTGGGTATATACCCAGTAATGGGATTGCTGGATCAAATGGAATCTCTATTTCTAAGTCCCTGAGGAATCACCACATTTTCTTCCACAATGGTTGAACTAATTTACACTCCTACCAACAGTATAAAAGTGATCCTATTTCTCCACATCCTCTCCAGCATCTGTTGTCTCCAGATTTTTTAATGATCGCCATTCTAACTGGTATAAAATGGTATCTCAATGTGGTTTGATCTGCATTTCTCTAATGACCAGTGACGACGAGTCTTTTTTCCTATGTTTGTTGGCCTCATAAATGTCTTCTTTTGAAAAGTGTCTGTTCACCTTCCTCCACTTTTTGATGGGGTTGTTTGTTTTTTTTTTTCTTGTAAATCTGTTTTAGTTCTTTGTAGATTCTGGATATAGTCTTTTGATGGGTAGATTGCAATAATTTTTTCACATTCTGTTGCTTGCTGGTTCACTCTAATGATTGTTTCTTTTGCTGTACGGAAGCTCTGGAGTTTAATTAGATCCCATTTGTCTATTTTGGCTTTTGTTGTCATTGCTTTTGGTGTTTTAATCACGAAGTCCTTGCCTATGCCCATGTCCTGAATGGTTTTGCCTACATTTTCTTCTAGGGTTTTTATTGTGTTAGGTCTTACGTTTAAATCTTTAATCCATTTGTAGTTAATTTTAGTGTAAGGTGTAAGGAAGGGGTCCAGTTTCTGCAAACACCACATGTTCTCACTCATAGGTGGGTGTTGAACAATGAGATCACATGGACACAGGGAGGGGAACATCACACATCGGGGTATGTTGGGCGATGGGGCCTAGGGGAGGGACAGCGGAGGGCAGGGAGGTTGGGGAGGGATAACACTGGGAGAAATGGCCAATGTAGGTGACGTGGGGATGGAGACAGCAAACCACAATGACATGTGTGTACCTATGCAACAATCCTGCAAGATCTGCACATGTACCCTAGAACTTAAAGTACAATTAAAAAAAAAACCCATCTGATAATTTGTCCCATTTTCAAAGACAGCTTGACAATAAAATCACTTTACTATGAAACAGCATGTCTCTTAAATTGTTTCCCTTGTTTTTGTTTTATAAAATCATATGGTATTTTCAAAAAATTATCAATAAAATATTAACAAATTAAATAATTACATAAACAGAATTATATAACAGGAGCAAGAGAAACTTATTTCAGGTGTGTGAGGCTGGTTCAAAATTCAAAAATCAATTAATCACATCAACAGGCTAAAGAGAAAAATCATATGAGCCCATCAATAAACGCCAAAAAGGTATTTGAGAAAATACAACATTAATTCACGATTTTTTAAAAAAAAATCAGCCAGTTAGGAATAGAGAACTTCCTCTACTTGATAAAGAAAAGCTACAAAAAACCCTACAGCTAACGTCATACTTAATGGTAAGAAACGAAATGTCTTCCCCCTAAGTTTGAGAGCAAGGTAAGGATGACCCTGCTAACCATTCCTGTTCAGCACTGTATAAGAACTTCTAGCTAATGCAATAAACCTTCTTTGCAGATAATATGATTATCTATGAAGATAATCTCAAAGAATAGAAAAAAAAAAAGACTCCTGGAAAAAATAAGCAATTATGTGAGGGCTTCAGGATTCAAGGTTAATAAACCAAAGTTAAATTCTTTCTTATATGGCAGCATTAAAGAATTGAAATTTGAAACTAAAATTACAGTATAATTTACATTAGCATAAAAAATAAACTACTTAGGTAGAAATTTAACAACATATGTACAGCACTTATATGAAGGAAACTACAAAACTCTGGTGAAAGAAATCAAACAAATTCTAATCAAATGAATAGACATTTCATATTCCTTGGTAGGAAGACTCAATACTGTTAAAATGTTAATTCTTTCTAGCTTGATCTGTAGGTTAAGTGAAATCCTAATCAAAATCCCACTGATGGAGATTGACAAAAGAATTCTAAAATTTATATACAAAGGCTGATACTCAGAGGGTCAAAAATAATATTGAAGTAAAGTAAACTGGAGTGTTAATACTATCGGACTTCAAGATTTACTATGAAACTAAAGTAACCAAGACAACATGGTATCGGCAAGAGAATAAATTTATCAATGGAACAGAATAGAGAGCCTAGAAATAGATGCCATTAACCGATTTTGGGCAAAAAAGCAAATGAATTTTGATTGAGAAAGTATACTCTTTTCAACGTATTATGCTGGAACAACATATCATGTGCAACACAAAAATAAATGTATATACAGACTCTATATCTTTTAAAGAAATTAACTCAAAATAGATTATGGACCTCAATATAAAAAACAAAACTATAAACTTCTAGAATAACACAGAAGAAAATCTAAGTGACCTTTGATTTGGTTTTTACATACAACATCAATAGCACTATCCATGAAAGAAAAATATAATAATTAGGTCTTTAGTAAAATAAAAAAAAAATGATCTGCTAAAGACACTCTTAAGAGAATGAAAAGACAAGCCACAGAATGGGTGAAAATATTTGCAAAGCATATATATGATAAAGAACTTGTATCCAAAATATATATATTAAAAAAAAAAAAACTCTTAAAACTCAACAATTAAAAAAGCTAACAACCCAATTTAGGAAATGAACAAAAGAACAGGCTAGAACAGGCTCCTCACCAAAGAAGATGTACAGGTACAAACTGTGCATAAGAAAAGATGCCAACATTATATGCTTCAAAGGAACTGTAAGTTAAAACAACAATTGGGTATTCTACATACCTGTTAGAATGGCTGAAATAAAAAAAAAAACTGACAATGCTGGTGATGATGTGGAGCAACAGGAACTCTCAGTCATTGCTGGTGGAAATACACAGTAGTACTACAACTTTAGAAGGCTGTTTGACAGCTTCTTAGAAAGGTAAACATAGTCTTACTATGTGATGCAGCAATTGCACTCCTAGGTATTCACCCAATTGAGTCAAAGACTATGTCCACACAAAAACCTGCACATAAATGTTTATAGCAGCCTTAGTTATAATTGCCAAAGCTGGGAATTAACCAAGTGGCATTCCAAATAGCAAACAGATACCTAAACTGTGGCACATCTATACAGTGGGATATTATTCAGCAATTAAAAAAAAAATTAGCTACCAAGCCGTGAAAACACATTGAGAAATCTTAAATGCATACTATTACATGAACAAAGTCATCTGGAAAAGGCTACATGTTCTTTGATTCCAACTAAACGGCATTCAGGAAAAACCAAAACTGTAGAGAAAGTAAGAAACAAAATCAGCAGTTTCCAAGGGCTTGAGGAAGGAAATGAGGGGTGAATAGATAAAGCACAGGGGGGAATTTTTAGGTCAGTGAAACTATCCTGAATGATACTTTAATGGAGAACACATGACATTACAAATATATTAAGACCCAAAGAATTGTACAGCACAGAATAAACCTTGATGTAAATTAAGAACGTTAATCACGATGTATCAATATTGAGTCATTAATTATAATAGATGTACCATATTAATGCATAATATTAATAAAAGGAGAATTGTGTTGGGGGAGGGGAGCATATAGTAGCTCTCTGAATTATCAGCTCAACTTTTCTGACAGTTTAAAACTGTCCTAAAAAATAAAGTTACTGTAAATAAATAAGGTGATAAAACTCAGGAAAAAAAATACCCATTCAGAAATAAAGACTAAAGCAGAAGGAAAACAAGAGCAAATAAACACAATGTGTAACTTAAGAGAAATAGAAGGTATAAATAGATACATAAAAGCAAAAGAAAGAAAATGTAGAAGACAGAAGTTGACAAATTAGAAGCCAGTAAAGAAGCTCCAATATATGTAAGAGAAGTCCCTGAAAAAGTAAAGCAATGCAATGAAACAGAACAATAGCAGCAATAAAAATCTGTTGGCTAGGTGTACTGGTTTATACCTGTAATCCTAGCACTTTGAGAAACCAAGGTGGGTAGATTGCTTGAGCCCAGGAGTTCTGAGACTAGCCTGGACAACATGGTAAAACCCTGTCTCTACACAAAATATGCTCCCCCAACCCACTGCTGCCCAGAAAAGTTAGCTGGGTGTTGTGGTGTCAGCCTGTAGTCCCAGCTGTTTGGGAGGTTGGGGTGGGAGGATCCCCTAAGCCTGGAGAGGACCAAGCTGCAGTGAGCCATGATCACTGTACTCCAGCCTGGATGACAGAGTGAGATTTGTCTCAAATAATAAATAAATCTTTCATTTAAAAAAAAAGTTCCACACATAAAGTGAGGATTTCAAACTTCAAATTGAAAGCTGATGCCATGTTTCTGGAAAATGAACCCAGGGCAAACACCACCAAGTGTGGCAGGCAGACCAACCCTATCTAAAGCTGTCTGCAGCCTCTTCCCAGGATTGTAAACATGTTACTTTGCATGGCAAAGGGAGTCTGTTATTGTGATTAAGGTTAAGGCCCTTGAGACGAGGAGTTTCTCCTATAATATCCCAGTGAACCCGATCTAATCACATGGATCCTTGTGGGAATAGAACCTTTCCTGGCTGTGGTCAGAGGGCAATGTGACTACTGAAAATGTATCAGTGGGAGATATGACAATGCTGGCTTTGAAGATGCAATAAGAGGTCTATAAGCCAAGGAATCTGGACAGCCTCTAGAAGCTGGAGAGGACAAGCAAACAAATTCTGCCTTAGGGTTCCATCAAGGAATGTATCTTTACTGATTTATCCTAGTGAGATTCATTTTGGGCATCTGACCAAGAAAACTGTACCACAAATAAATATGTGGTATTTTTAAGCTATTAAATTGGTAATATTTTGTTATAGCAGTAATAGAAAAAAATACATACCAAAAAAATGTAATAAAGCAGTAGACTTTAGAGAAAAAATTATTTGGTTATCAAAGCAAGAAAGTGAAATTACAATTAGACTTCTCAATGACATTGCTATTGAAGGTCAGCAATGACATAAGGTGATGGAGTAACATTTTAAGATATTAAAAGAAAAAAGTGTGAGCTGAAGATTTAATATTCAGTTATTGACAAATTTTAACAACATGCAAGTTCATGTGGAATACCCTTAAATATTTTCTAAAGAATCTTCTAGAAAATGAGCTTCAGAGGACAAAAATGACTAGAAAGACATTAACAAAAAGACTGTTACGTCTTCAAAAACTGAGATTGTTAGTATGAGAGAAAGAAGATATGTGTGTAAAAATATGAATTAATTAGAAAGTATGAACATACAACATGATATATTTTATCTTTAAAATTGGCTTTGCAAGAAGTGCTGGTGGGGGCTACCCCCCAACCCCTAGTTTCTGGACGATGCTGTGACTGATCCCAGGCTTAGAGCCAGAGCTGTGAGTGAGGCAGTGAGAGAGTGGCAGGAATCAGTGATATTCCAGGATGTGACTGTGGATTCCAGCCCAGAGGAGTGACAGCTGCTTGATGGTGCTGCCAGAACCCTGTATTGGGATGTGATGTTGGAGAACTATAGAAACCTCATCTCAGTGGGATGTCCAGTTACCAAAACAAAAGTGATCCTCAAGGCAGAGCAAGAACAAGAGCCATGGATGGTGGAGGGAGTGAACCCACACCAGAGCTCTACAGAATCTGACTGCCCACTTGTTGATGAACCAGGAAAGCATCAGGAAAGCAAAGACAATTTATTGAAGTCAGTTTTGATCACGTTCAATAAAATTTTGACTATGGAGAGAATCCACCATTATAATATGAGCACAAGTCTTAATCCAATGAGAAAAAAATCATATAAATCATATGAGAAGGGTTTGCCACCTAATTTAGACTTACTTAATTATAATAGAAGTTATACTGGAGAAAACACTTATGAATGCAGGGAATGGGGGAAAGCCTTCAAAAAGAAGTTTCATTTCATTAAACATAAAAAAAATCCTACAAGGAAAAAACCTTTTGAATGTAATGACTGTGGGAAAGCCTATGGCAGGGAGGCACACCTTGCAACTCATCAGAAAATTCATAATGGAGAGAGAGACCCTTTGTGTGCAATGATTGTGGGAAGGCGTTTATGCAGAAAGCCCAACTTGTGGTCCACCAGGGACTTCACGCTGGAGAGAAGCCTTTTGAGTGCAGTCAATGTAGGAAAACATTCACTTGGAACTCCTCATTCAAACAACATGTAGAAGCTCACACACTTGAGAACTCATTTGAATGTAAGGAATGTGGGAAAAGCTTCAGGTACAGTTCTTCCCTTTATAAACATTCCAGATTTCATACGGGAGAGAAACCCTACCAATGTATCCTATGTGGCAAAGCCTTTGGCAACACATCCGTGCTTGTTACACATCAAAGAATTCATACAGGAGAGAAACCTTATGGATGTACTGAATGTGGCAAAGCCTTCATCAGGAAGTCTCATCTTCTCAGACATCAGATAACTCATACAGGAGAGAAGCCCTATGAATGTAACAGATGTGGGAAAGCATTTTCCCAGAAGTCAAATCTTATCTTACATCAGAAAATTCATACATAATATTCACTTTATGAACATGAGAAGGCCTTATGAAATATTTGCTAAATCTTATTAAATACTAAAGAATTCATGGTGAGGAGACGTCCACAATTTAAATGAATTTGGAAGAGTAGATTCCCTTAAAAAACAAGCAATGTCAATCATGTTCTGTAAGTGATAATAAACTTTTTACAGAAAATATTACAGAAAACAACTATAAATAATAGAGCATAAAGCTTGGAAAGTAAGCATAACTTAAATAATCAAAGAACCAGTGAAAACTACATTTACCATTCCTGACTTTTAATTTTTATAATAAAATAATTATGAAAGTGAGTATAAAATATATGCTTATACATTATATTAAATTATGCCTATTAAGAGTTTCTACAGTAAATAACACATTTTTTCTTCCAGTGTTAACATGCATAATTAAGTGGGAAAATGTGGTTTAATATGTAGTATGAATTTCTACAATATATTCATCCATTTGCTGGCACTTTTTTTTAAATTAAAAATATACTTAAAAATGTAGTAGAAACATCCCTACATAGTAATGTGGTATACTATTTTTTTAATTGTACTTTTGCTTCTGGGGTACATGTGCAGATCATGTACATGTGTACATGTACATGGCAGGGTGGTTTGCTGCCTCCATTCCCCCGTCACCTATGTCTGGCATTTCTCCCCATGTTAGCCAGCCCCCCTCCCCACCCCCCTCTGTCACTCCCCAAGTCCCCCCATCAACAGACCTCAGTGTGTGATGGTCCCTTCCCTGTGTCCATGTGTTCTTATTGTTCAGCACCTACCTACAAGTGAGAACATGCGGTGATTGATTTTCTGTTCCTGTGTCAATTTGCTGGGAGTGGTGGTTTCCAGATTCATCCATGTCCCTACAGGGGACACGAACTCATTTTTTTTTTTAGCATAGTATTCCATGGTGTATATGTTACTGACACTTTTAATGGGCATGACAATGTTACTGAATCTGAGTCTCCTTTAACTGCACAACTGAAGACTTCTTATTAAAATTCATATAAATATGTGGTCCTATGTATGTAAATACCAAAACAAAAAATTTAACAAGACACTAATTGAGGAGAGAAAGGCACTTGTATTCTGTATTGCAATAAGTATTCAGTTGAGGAAAATAGTTATTTAAATACGTAAATAAATAATTTGCACTTCCAAAAAAAAAAAAAGCAAGAACATAAACCTAGCTCTGTCTACAGGAAAAGAAATAATTACTACCTAAACGTAGTGAGCAATCTAGGTGCAGTGTATGCAACTAATATCTAAAACCCAGGCTATGGTTTCCAAGTATAGTTTCCGGAGATCCTTAGAAAAAAGGAAACCAAGGTCTGGGAAATAAAATGAATAAGATTCCTCAAATATCTTGTAATATGAGATAGCATGTGTCTATCCAAAAATATTTAAGCAGTTTTAAAAGACCTTGGGAGCCAAATTGAAGTAGCTCTCACTAGCTAAAATCTCTTAATTTGATCATCAACGAAAATAATAGTTACAATGTACTAAAGCATATTTTGAAAGTTTACTTCCATGAGTTATAATACAGAAAAGGCCTAATGGATCATCATCAGAACAAGTTTGGAACTTATAGTCATTAATTTTAAAATAAGTAAATAGAATCATTTATCCTGCCATTCTCATGCTAATGTACCACTGGGTACTCCAACAGTGGATCAGAGGATGTTTCACTATGTAGTACTACACCAGCTAATAAATGAAAAAGAAAAGATGGAATAGAATTTAAGTGTTTTGTTCTCCTAATGAATTACTTGATCTAAGCATGGGGCATCAATATGTGCTAACATCACAAAAAGAAGAAAATCAGACATCTTGCCTTCTGATAGAACAATAACAATTTATCAAACTGTCTTGGAAAAAAAAAAAAACTGAACCCAAAAGTGATCAATCTCTTAAGAGCAAAAGAAAAATACACATATGCACACACAAAAGCCAAAACTGATCAAAACTCTAAGTCCAAATAGTAATGTCCAGAATATATGGAAGACAAAGAAATCTGTTCAAGTACATGAAAACAACTTTCTTCAACAAGGATAAAAAGCAAGAAAGCAAAGAGGGAAAAGGGGGGAGCTAGAGGAAGCAATTAAAGAATTAAAGGAATTTTAAAAATTGACACATATGCATCCTGATTCAAGCTACAAATACATTTATAGCATTTATGAGAAAATTGATAGTTTGCATAAATACTGAATATTTGGTAATATTAAAATTATTGTCCAATTTTTTAATATTTATATTTTTATTATGTTAATTAACAAGTGAGTTCTCTTAAAGTTATATAGTAAGATATGGAGATATAAAACATGATATCTAAAATTTGCCTCAAAATTCTATAGGCTGGAAGAAAATGAACATATATAGTCAATGGGGTATACAGTATAACAAGAGTTGACAATTATCGAAGTTGTGTCATAGATTCAAAGGGATTTCATTTTATTATTCTATGTCGATATATATTTGAAATCCTCAACACTTGTTTATAAACAATAAAACGTTTTAAAAAAAGAAAGACAGTGTTTGCCTTTCTCTGGCCTTAAGATGCCTATTCTGTTCTTTTCTTCGAGATTATAACAAGTGTTACTGGAATTATAACATCAAGCACTGTCCAGATTGCTTGGCCTATGAACCTCTCATTGCATCTTCAAAGCCAGCATTGTCCTATCTCCCACTGATGCATTTTCAGTAGTTTGAAATATAATGTTTACAGAATTGGTAGCTTGAATACATGTAAAGCAACTCAAGTTTCCTCTTAACTATGTTTCCTCCACCCTTTCCAGAATGATGATTGCTCTTATAAAGAAGAGGGAAACAGAGGATTGGGGCAGAAATTAGCTTAGCCTTGGCAAAAAGTAAAAGGGAAGAGAGTTGAAGCAACCAACATCCCTCTAGGAATCCCTCTTGTAGGAGTGGATAGCCTCGAATCTAAATTTGAAATATTTAGGATTGATTTTCAAGTACCAACACTTATTATTTAGGCCAGGAGAGAAGCTACAGATGGATATTGCAAATATTCTAGATTTGGAGTCCTCAATAGCTGAGTTTATTACTTTGCTAATGGGACAGCATCTATTTAATATTGAGTTAAAAACTTATAATGCTTGCTTCTATATTTTTCATTCATATCTCATAATAATTTTAAAAGACACGTGTTTGATATTTTCTACCTACCTCCCAATCTCTGTTAATAATATTTAATATGTGACCTTTGTGAAGAGAGAAATGCTAAAATTTATTGAAAGTTATATTCTATTATTCCTAAATTGAAATTAAGAGCTCATGCTATGAAATGGATTTCTAATTTCCCCTCTCATAGGAAAGCAGTGGCATATACTCAGCTATGGGATAATATTGGCAAGCAGAGCAATGAACTTTCACTGGAAACCCCAAATACTGAATGTTTCATCTTCCTTTATTTTCTTTCTTTTTTTTTTTTTCAGAAATCCTCTATCATATAAGATATGCAATGCCATTTGTGCCAGAGTGCTTTGCATAATAATGGTTTTCTTCAGTTTTTCAGGCTTACATAGAACAATCCCAAAGAGAACTAGGCAGTAACATCAACCACAAAAAAGAAAATTGCCCGTTTTTCACTGAAATTGCTCTTATTCTTTTTCTAAAATTTTTTAACAATTTTTTCTTTTTAAATGTAAATACTTGTAAGAGTTCAGAAAAGATATCCAGTTATTAACATTTCAGGTATAATTAGTACTCTTTCTAATCCCCACCTCCTCCATGGAACAGTCTTCTTCAGAAGAAGTATTATTACTTCCCTACTTGTGTGGGCCCTCAGACATCTTCAAATAACTGTCTGTAGGTGGGACTCTCTGATTATAAAGGCAGAGTGAAATTAATGTTATTAATGTACCAGGGTGTGAAGTATGAACTTCAACTGGCTTTCCCTAAAGAACTCTGCTGATTACGTGTTTGAATCTACAGAAGATCTGTCTAAAACATCACTGTTGAAGCCTTTTACTAGCTCTTGTGCTAATAAGTGAAGAAAGTCTGTGGCTTTTCTATAACGTGGAGTCAGAGTGCTGACAAGCGGCTTATCAGCGCTAATGATAACTGCTGTGTTTCAGCAGCCAGGATCAGAAGATGCATTTCACATTTGCATTTTTTTTTTTTCAGAATTGAACACTTAAGAAATCAGTAGAATGTTGCCAGGAGCCTTGCTTGCAAGCTGCTGCCTTTGAGAATTTTTGCAAGCCCTAAAATTGTAACCAGAATACATTCAATTTCTTATGAATTTTTTAGTTCATGAGGACGGAATTGTAAGGTCTTCCATTATTCTAATCATCTTTTGTATATCTGAAATCTCTCAAGACCATTGCTCCTTTCTTGAAGCACTTTAAAAGATGCAGCTTTTAGGGTGCCGATCTAAAGCTACACTTGATGTTGACAAGTGGCAGGGACGGGTGCCGAGTTACAATTCTAAGAACGCCTCCTGATCCTCCAGCTTATAACAGCCTTGCTAAATTTAGAAATCTTGATTGTTGAAATACCTTCAACTTACCTAATTGGTTCCAATAATTCATTTATTATTCATTCACTCATTTACTTTATGGATCAGTTGAAAAATATTCATTGAGCATCTACTACATGCTGTAATGATTGTATTACATGCTGATCATGTAAGAGAGAGTAACATAATCCTGAAGAAATGCACAATCTAGGGAGGATACGAAAACACAAAAGCTTTGATAAAGCACTTTTGGTAGTCAGAAAAAGAATAAAGAATGCTCCTTGTTCAGTGAGGAAGGCTTCACAAAGAAGGTAATGATTACCCTGGGTTTTAAAGGATAAGGACTCTATAAAAAGGAATATTGGTATATTTTTATAGTGCATTCTTTATAGTGCCAATGAGGCCTCTTCCTTGCCCCCTGAAAAAAGAAAAAACAATCATGATTATAAGCTAGTAATAGTGCTTTGATCTTCAGTGTCAAGAAATTCTATCTTCAGAAAGTCTCTGTTAAAATGTGAAAGAAGTTTGCTCATTAACCCTTTCATAGGATTCTCCTGTTACATCCCATGACTGGTATGATATTCAAATGAAAAGATCAAATTCTTTGTAAATTGTAAAGGGCAATGCAAATATTAGTTATTTTTGATGTTGCTTGTATCACAGTAATAACATTACCTTGATAAGAATTATTTTATCAATTTTCTAGACTTTGGCAATACAACATGGAAAAAATTTTTAACATAGAAATGTTAAAAAATTTCTTAATGTAACATCATGGTGAATACTTCCAAAAAGGCTTATTAGGGAAAATAGGCTTGGAGCATGGCATAAAGAAAAATTGCTTTGTGGTACCAGAGAGACAAAATAACAAATAGGCTTGATTATCTCATTTGGTTTAGAAATTAAAATGACTTCTGACAAGTTGTCACACACTGAAATTAGG
The DNA here is from genome assembly GCA_963573385.1 of Cacajao melanocephalus. Taxonomy (NCBI): domain Eukaryota; kingdom Metazoa; phylum Chordata; class Mammalia; order Primates; family Pitheciidae; genus Cacajao; species Cacajao melanocephalus. Next base: position 101,458 of record CAUYLG010013199.1, on the reverse strand, counting down.
GACTCTCATCTCACATGTTTGCATCAGCCATGCTCCTTGTTTCAACGAGATTGGATTTATCCTTCATCTTCTCAGCCTACCTGTCAGTTTACCATGCAAGAAATTTTTCTGTGGCTAGCTGAAACCTATACCAGGGTTCCAATAAACCAGAGACACCAAAATTATTTCTGAAGAAACAGATTTGACATTTTAATTGGAAGCATCAAAGTAATCATTTAAAAGACTAGCCAATATTCTATTGTACTATTTTAGTCTTCTTTTATAATTTAGAATTGTTTTAGTTTTAAATCAGATACAGGGGAGGGTACCAGAAAGCTTTCAGTGTTTAAGAATCTCCAAAGGTCTTAATGAGATCCCATTTGGGATTCTAAAATAATCTTTGCAGTTTTCCTGCAATCCTAAATGACTGAAAGGAGTAGCAACATGATCTCCTAAACTGAGGGCAAGTGTGAACACCAAGGTCTCTGAATACCGTCTCCCTGCAAACTGAAAAATGGGCAGATGGTGCTGGACTAATGGGAAACAACGTTCTCAAACTAGATTATATTATTGGGTGCAACCTGAAAACAGCTAGCACTAGCAGCAAGCTTCCAGTCAAGCTGTTAATGCTTCCTAATAAAATTCCTTACATTTAAAAAGTGTCTAGCCCCAAGCCTTCTTGTCACTCCCATTCTACACACAAGAGTAGAAAGGTGGCCTTCCAGTTTGATTTGGATAGCCGGATTGTGTAAAAAGGGTCCTTTGCTCCTGGTCTGAAATTGTTTCTGATAAAGTCACCAGTGCCTTAGACAATACAGCCTTCCATCCATCAGAACATGTGTAACCAGAGGGGAGGTGACAGGTCTCCCTTCAATAAATACATCCTCCACAAACACATCTGCACTCATTAGTTACCCAGAATTGGCTTCTTTGCAAACCCCACTGAAGAAACGGCTATGGTGTTTGGTGTCACTGTGGCGATGTAGTTAAAAGCACACACTCGGGCAAAACAGAACAGTAACTTCAAAATAAGGAAGTTTTTTCTTACATGTGTAAATGCATTATTTGCTGCAGCATTTTTAAAGATCCCCCTTCCCTCTCATATATTTCTTTGGCATCCATGGAGGCTCCTTACCTTCACTTTCAAAATTCTTCCAGTGCTGGCCCCTGACTCTTGCCTTCCTAAATATCAACTTTTTCTTCTACTGCCTGCCATTGGGAGTCCCCTGTTGGCTTCCCCTTAATTTTAATACTTCATCTCAAAAGCCCAACATGAAAAAATTGATATGGAAACATCAGATCCCACCTTAGATAGGGTAGAGGGGAAGCACCAAGTGGAAAAATCTAAACATTTCATATTTTTGACACAAAAAAATATACTTTGTGCCAGCCTAGTTGTCATCTCAGAAAGCTTAGGGTCTTAAGTAAATAGGAAATTATGGAAAGTTTTGTTGGGGTAGAGGCGATACTGAGAATCTGGGGCACCACCCAGGAAAACACCCATGGTACAGTCACAACCATAACAGCTACCACTGATTCAGAGCCCACAATGTGTCAGGGAGTTTTGCATATATTATTTTATTTTTCCTCAGAGCAATATGGTGGGATAGATTTTATTTTCCTTATTTTATAGATGAAGAAATGTGGGAAACTGAGGTAGGCTAAATAATTTCTCAACTAATTGTAACAGAGGCAACATGAAAGTTCAGTGCTTACAGTTTGCAAACCAAAGTCACATTATTACCCTAAAATCACCGTATTTCCACAGTGGGAGGACTGCCCCTCATAGCTGGGAGACCTGCCTCTCACAGCCGGGAGACAGCATTAGATGCTATGGTAGCTCCTTCATAGAAACATTCTCAAAGACAACCTTCACCCACCTCCTCTTCAGGCTAGGCCTGGCCCAGCATTTTCACAGATTCTAAGACTATGCTGGCATTAACCACACTTTGGCCTGCTCTCTCCCCATCTCACAACAATCTTGTGTCTTATCTTAAATGTAAGTCACAAAGGGAAATAGCCATCAGAATGGCAACCACTCACTCAGGCTTTGGGGTAGTTGATGCTAAGTGAAAGAAAGCAACCTTTTGCTTTCTGCCTTGCTCCTTCAATTCTTGGGAGTTAAGGGGGTTAAATCTTCATAGGCCATTCTTTGAGCTCTAAAACAAAACCAATAAAAAGTCTCTGTAAGCCCTAACACCTTTTATATATGTTGTAGTTAAAAGAGAAAAAAGAGAATAATGTGCCCCTAGCAAGTCATATATACGCCTTCCACTTCAATCTATTACATTTCCATTCTAACCCTATTTTCTCTATACAGCCTGCCAGCCATATTCTTAATTAGGAGTCACTCTTTCTTTCTTTTTAAAATAAGAAATAGTATAAAAAGTCTCATTTTCCACTTTTATGGAAGGGACATAGAAACATATTAGAGGCAGTTTGCATTCTGGTTTTTTTTTTTGTACCAACGTGATCCTTATAAAATCCAGTTCACTGTATAATTAATGACCCTTTCTCATGCTTTAGGGCATAAGCTGATTACTAGTCTGGGTCAGAGAAAACGTTCCCCGGGTGTAGGATTGCACAATTAAATGTGTTGTGAGGAATCTGTGCTTTCCTTTGATGCTTTAGTCTTTGGCACGGTGGGGCGCAGGATGCCGGGTTGGACGGGCAGTTGCTGTGTTACAGTGTGCCACATTCTGCTTCTCCAGACACACTGGAAAATGTCCTGAGACCACCTGAAACACTCATCACATGAGCTCTTCTGATGCTCCCACAAGAGAAGCAGGTGTCTGCAAGTGAATAGTCAGAATGCAGCCAACTGAAACAAGTTTCAACATTATGTGAAAGTTGATCTTTCTTGGGGAGGGAGGGAAAAGAAAAGAACCCCTCCTGACTACCTTTGCTTGGCTCAGAAGTTGCTGATGGATCATTTTTTGTATAAATTAAAACTTTTAGACTTAAGCAAAGGGAAATCATGTGTTCCCTGAAACAGAAAGCTATAAAACAATGTTAAGTAATATAAGGAAATTAAAATATTGAAGTGGATAAGACTTGCTGTATCTACAAATCACCAAATTTTATATTCTAAAGCAGTGCTGTCCATATAATTTTCTGGAAGATGGAAATGTTCTGTGTCTTTGCTGTTCAATATGGTAGCCACTAGCCACAAGTTATCAGTCATTTGAGACACAGCTACAATGACTAAGGAACTAAAATTTAAGTCAAATTTAATTTATGTATTTAATTACATTAAAATTTAAACTTAAATACATTGGTTTAACTAAAGTTAAATGTTTTGTAATTTTGATGCTTCAATTAATAGTAAAAAACCATCTCTCTTTGTCCATTTGCTTTCTGACTTACAAGTGGGCATAAATACTAAAAATTCTACTTTGTAAAAAGGGAAGCTCTTCTATTTGTTCTAATTTATTAATGTAGGATTAAAATGTACTCTATATCTTCCACATTCTTTTAAATTTTTTATTTTATTTTATTCTTTTTATTGTCTTTTTATATTATCTTTATAACATATTCTTTTATATTTTTATCTTTATATTATATATTTAGTATCTTTTTATTGCCTTTTCTTTATATTCTTTTTATAGCTCCTAAAAGTACAGAGAAATAACTGAGAGATGCTTTTTAAAAATTTGTCTAGTTTACATAATCTTAAAGGTTCTTAAAAGAAGAAACAAAATATTCCTATATACATTTGATGTTTCAGTGTAGATTTATTAGGTATGAATATCTTTAAAGATGTAAACTATTTCTAGTCAGTTCTCCTTACAAATGTTTTAAAGGGATTTTGACATTGAGGAATGATGATTATAAAACACAAGAAAGAGTGAAAATTCCAGCAAGCAGGGAGTTGCTACGTATTATGATATAAAGTTAAGATTTATTTTTTTTCAAAAGCAGTCAAAAATGATCAAAACTCAACCAAGTGTATCGAACATATAATGTTTCCCCAGCAAAAAAAAAAAAAAAAAAAAATGCAAACACAATAGAGGTCTTTTTGACTGATAGTTTGAGCTAAAACTGAAAAGGAAAAAATCTAAATTATTTTTAATAACTCTGTACTGAAGTAATTTTTGGCAATCAACATAATCAAAATTATTTGCATATGTTGACATAACTTAAAAGAATTGAGAGTTCTCAACTTTATCCAATCCCATATCTTAAATGATCATCTCTTTGAGAAAGCAGAAACACATTTTGCTATTTTAGTAATTATTGCTCTTGGTTTTGCCATCTCATCGGCATTCAAGTGCTAATTATCTAAAACTAGAAGTTAGTCAAATATATTCTTGCTGTCATGTCAATTGAATATTTTGGTTACACTGTTCTTTTGAAGAATAGATTTTAAAGGCAAAAACATCCCAAAGGTAAAAAATATGTAAAGAATTACCAAGTCAGAAATGAAAGTTTCTGTAATCAACTCTGAATAATTTATAGGGAAAAATCAATTTTATTTATCAAAATACTTATCACTATAATAAAGAAATTTTATTTACTTCTGTAACATAATTAATTTTCTATAATTATCTTGATATACACTGAAAAATAAAGAAGACAAAACAGTTATTATTTCCAGAACTTTATAATTTATAATAGCTGCTTTCCATTAAAAAATTATAATAATGGTAATTACATGAATTATTTTAAGACAAGATGCTAATACTTTTTGCCACAACCATTCCACTCAGTGGTCCAGTAACATTATCTTCATCCAAGGACATGCTGAGAACTATGAGTCCCCAACCTCTTATTCAAAAATCTCAGGACCAAATGTTTTTGTATCGTTTTTCATATTTTAGACACAGAGTTTCACTGTGTCGCCCAGGCTGGAGTACAGTGGCGCAATCACAACTCACTGTAGCCTCAAAATCCTGGGCTCAAGTGATCCTCCTGCCTCAGCCTTTTGAGTATCTAGTATTGTACAGGCATGCACCACCATGCCTAGCTACTGTATGAATTTTTTGCAGAAATGAGTACTTACCCAGGCTGGTCTGGAACTCCTGGTCTCAAGTGACTCTCCCATCTCAGCCTCCCAAAGCACAGGGATTACGGGCATGAGCCACCATGCCCTGCCAAGACCAACCGTTTTCAAAATTCAAAATGTTTCTAGGCCAGGCGCAGTGGTTCATGCCTGTAATCTCAGTACTTTGGGAGGTCGAGGCAGGTGGATCACTTGAGGTCAAGCGGCACAAAGACTACACACATACAATTTCTAATTAGTATGTACTGTTAAGTGCATTTACTCAAATTTATTGTCAAATGTTCAGTTTTCAATTAAAAGACAAGCCACAGAGTATAAGTAAACAATATTTGAAATACATGTATCTGACAAAGGGCTCATTTCTAAAATATATAAAGAATGCCAACAAATCAATAATTTTTAAAACGGGCAAAAAAGAAAACGAAGCCACTTCACAAAACAGAATATGCAAATGACCAGCAAGCAAATATAAAAGCACTCAAAATCGTTAATCATCAGTAAACACAAATTAAAACCACAAAGTGACACCATTTCACATCCACTAGAAGGCCCAAAGTCTGAAAGAGCAAGACTGATTGTGCTAAATGATGTTGGTGAGGATGAGTGACTAGAACAGTCATACTCTGCTGGTGAGAGCACAAAATGGCTTAACTACTTTGGAAAATTATTTTGCACTTCCTTATTTATCTAAATATCTACTCTATGACCCAGGAATTTGATTCCTCGGTATGTACCCAAGAAAAATGAAAATATATACCGACCAAAAGACTTAGACAAGGATGGCTGTAGCAGCCTTACTCCTAACAGCCAACAACTGAAAGCAATCCAAACTTCATCAACAGATATGCAAAGTATATTATGTTTATATAACGGAATGCAACTCAGAAAAAGAGGAATAGACTGCTGATACAATGCGGATGAATCTCAAAACTTTTTGAATGAAAGAATTCAGACATGAAAATGAACATGCCATATGACTGTTCACATGAAATCTAAGAACAGGTAAAACTAATCTGTGATGACAGTAATAAGAAGGTGATTGCCTGGAGGATGGTAGGAAATGGGTAATTTAAGGAAACGATGAGGTGATGAAATTGATTTATATCTTATTTGGAGTGGGAAGCAACACAGGTGTATACGGTTGTCAAAACTCACCTAACTGAACACTTAGGATCTGGTATTTTACATAAATTCTACTTCAATCTTTTTAAAAACTGATTGTCAGAGTTATTTTTTGACTTTGGAATTGCAGGTAAAGGACTGTGGACCTCTATTAAATGCTTGCTTTTTGACAACTCTTACCTCCAATGGAAGCAGTTAAATACGTTCAGCAGCACAGAGAAATTCTGTTGTTAAGGACTGTTAGCTGGAGGATTCAAATCTTAGTGATCATTTAATTTTTCACAAACAAATCTTACACAGTCTGGCTTGATAAACCAAGAAGGATTACTTCAAATATAGAAAACGTAATTTTGCATTAAAAGCCTCAAAGTACACCACAGGTCAATAGACCTAGTAGATACTATTTACATCTTCAAGAAAAGTATCCAAATATTTTGTAGCCACCACATCCCGTGTGCTCCAAATTATGTCTTGTTAATTTTCCAGCTGATGGGGAGAGTAAAACTGAGAGATGAGACTTCACTTGTCTCTACTCATTGTTGAGGGGTCCCCAGATGGGGCACCTGCTTTTCACTCACTCCTGAGGCCCTATCGGGTTTCAACATTCCAATCACATAGCAATGCTAGGACTTGAAGTTCCTTTCAGATTATATTCCATATTGTACGATAAACACACAACTTCAACAGGAAAATTCTTCCAGTTGCCAGGTAGAGCAGTGGCTACAGTTAAGAATCTCTGGGGAATGATCTAATGAAGACTTTCTAACCAGATGCTGCTCTCTTCATTTAAATGTTGGCTTGAAAAGGATGAAGCATTCCAAAAGCTAGGATTACCTTTTATGATTGTCTATGGCACACAAAACTCCAACATTTGCATCTCTGCCTGTTTCTATTCTGAAGAAAATTCAAAACAACTAATTGTTCCTAGCCATGGAACCACAGACAATTTATTACTACTATTTAAGTCCTAGTTTCCTCATCTTTAAAGTGAGGATGATAATAAGTACTTCAGTAACTACTATAAACAGCTACTGAAAGAATTAATGGAGACATTATTTGTAAATGTCTAATATACCAGCCGCATATTTAACTTCCCTTGAAAATTACTGAGCATATTATTTCAATTTGCTTCAATTTTCTATCTGTAAAATTAGGCTAATGGGACCTTTCTTATATGGTAAAATTAACATGTGTAAAACACTTAACTACTGGCCAATGAAAAGATACTGAGATTAGTACTGTTTCTCTCCATTCCTCCCATTTATGATGACATGAACATTCTTACGTTACCTCTTTCCATTTCACTATAGCTGTGAATCTTCACCCATCATTGAGAATTAAGTTCCAGAAATACTCAAGGTTTGAATCAGTATTGTACTGACTGCACTTTAGTCTTCAGAACATAGGAACATGATAATAAGCTGTTTGATTCAAAAAGCTCATGGCATAACCAAAATGCAGCAAGGTCTCTACGGGAAAGAGTATTTTTTTCCAGGAGAGGGTCGGGAAAGGATGAGGGTCAGCGAGGTTCCTGAGAGTAAGGGGTCACCTTAACTTGAAGAGATTCACAGCACTTCTTTGGAGCAGAACTGCTCTTTTCCTGATCCCCAATGCCTAAGAGAACCTTTGGTAATACTATGTGTTCAAGTAATGTAAGCTGAAGTGAGTATCTTGTTCAAATTCCCCTGATCTGAAAAGAGCTTCCCTGAATCTCCCCAAAAGGACTAAATATGCCTAAACACCAGTGTATTTAGTGATTTGCATTAAGACTCTTAAAGGTATTCATACATGTTAATCAAGTAATTCTGCTTCTTCTTATATGCTCTAAAGAGAAAATCAGTTGTGAATGAAATTTGTTGTATAAGAATATTTCATGCAGAATTATTTATAATAGTATACAATTAAAAATAAAACTCCAACAAAAGGAAAGAAGCTAAGTAAACTGTCAAATGCTTAACATGGAGTTTTCCAGAAATACTAATAATCATGTTTCCAAAGTTTACTTGATAACTAAGAAATATTTACAAAAACTATTAAGTGAAAAAGCACTTGTATATATACAGAGTTGGTTGTACAAATAACATGACCACTATAGTTTACCTCCAAAATAAATATGTAAATATATATATGTGTGTATATATACATATATAATTTTACACACAAACATACAAGTATATAAATACAGGAATAAATTATTCTAAAATGTGAATGGTGACTATCTCTGGCAAGCCTATGGAAAATTTTTGTTTCTCTTTTTATGTATTTTCTAATTTTCTATAATGACTTCATTTTAACTTTTATAAATAAAAACATTCCTAATTGCAATCCATGCTGAAGAGTCAAAAAAGCAAAAAATAGCAAATATAAAACCACTTTATGGAATGAAACTTTAGGCCCAGCTTGGCTCTTTTGTATCATGTAACCAGAGACTAGTTCTCTACTGGCTTACAGCTTCCATTTCTACATTTGTTAAGAATAATTCCTCCTTTTCAGTATTGTTGACAGGATTAGCGATAACACATGGAAAAAGTCTAGAATATTACAGATGTTCAGTGAATGACAGGTAGTCTCATTGTCATTTACATTCTGCCTTACATTATTTTGACTTGATTTCGACATCAATAAATTATAAACCCCATGAGGACAGAGCCTATCTATATTCCCCACAGCACCAAGTATAAAGTTTTATGGAGCACAAGCTTTCAATTAAGCCCACAAAATTGTAGCAAAATAAAGAAGTTGAAATATACTTGAAAAATATGTCCAATCAAAGGGTATCTACATCCACATAACATCATTATCGATAGCCACATAACATAATACAGGAAGGATCTTACATACAAAGTTGCAGGTATAGTCATTCATAGCATTATCTCTTTCTCCAGTGAATTTCAGAATATGATTGACAATGCCAGCCTTGAATTCTTTCTCAAAACCAAACTTGAATAGTGGCAAGTACTATCCAAAGCAAGCCAGTTCCATCTTTCAAAATATTTACAGTTTTGGACAGAGAAGTCTTAAAATTGGAATGAGGCATTTAGTAATGCAAATGATATTTAAGTTCTCTCTTCTAAAACCATAAAATACAAATTATTTAGTCTATGAGAACTAAATGAGACTGTGTACATGGAGACATTGTAAGTGACATACATGCTATTACTACCAGTGTTTTAAATCTACATTCATGCCACCCTATATCTGTTCTTCATAACACTTACTGCTTGTATTTAAATATCATATTAGAAGCGCCTAATCTGACCCCATCTGTGTTCCAGGTTCATTGCATACCAAGCTCTACTTGGAGTCTCTGTTCCAGTACTCTGACTTTCATCCCTCCCTCAAACTTTCATGCTCTCTCCTAAAGGAATGCCCAACATCGTTTTCCCTGCCTCAAATGCTCTTTCCGCTGCCCTTTGTCTTCTTAACTCCTCATTTCTCTGCTCTCAGTTCTTGTGTCAAACAAGTCTTCCTGAATATCTCCAACCTAATGGAATCTGTCTTCTATACTCTAGCAATGCACCAAGTCCCTCTCCTTCACTGGCATGGCCAAAGTTACACTTTTTACCATGTGATGCCCATTAGTCACTCAACAAACACCTGCAAGAATAATAAGGAAGATCTTTACGGACCTGTGTCAAACTAGACTTGGGATCAAGAACAAGATTCAAGTTCTAGCTGACTTAGATACCAGTCCGTTTAGCACTATGCTGTATTGTCAGCTACATGACCCTGGGAAAATTATTTAGCATCCTTTTCTTGGTTTGAGTTATATCAGGAACTATTCTGCAGTGGCTTAAGCCAAATTTATTGGCTCAAGTAACTGGAAAGAGAATGTCCCCAGACTCCAATCTCCTATATCTAACCCATAGCAGCATCTATTTTCATAGACTTTGCCTTCTTTCCTATTACTATCAATGAACTCTATTTTTCTCATTAAGTCTTCCTCCACTAGCACCCTTGATTCCATCCTTCTCTCCCCTATTCAACAAACTTGATCCAGCAATTATTCCATGTCATTATCTATCATCAATGTCTTTTCTTTCTTTCGGATCATTCCCACTGACCTACAAATATGCCATAGCTTCTCCTATTTTTAAAAATAAAATACTCCCAAAAAATTTAATCCAAGTCCCCAGTGAAATACTGCCTTATTTATTTGTTCCCCTTTGCAGGGGAAATTCTCTTTTAAAAAAGCTGTCTACGCTCACTGTCTGCCATTTTTCTCCCCCACTCTCTTGGGTACACTCCAGGCAAGCTTTTGCTCCAGTTACGTCACCGAAACTACCACTTTGATACTTCTGACAAGGTCATTGGTAGACCCAGGCTAACCCACTTGACATAGTTAACCATTCCTTCCTTCTTGATCCACTTGATTCTCTTGAATGCCAGGGCACCAGCCCCTGCTGGTTTCCCCCCAGCTTCATACATTATTCCACTCAGTGGATTGGCTCTTTTCCATCAACACATATTACACCTTGATGAACCCATCCACGGTCATATGATCAAATGCCTTTTGTATATGCTGATGAAACCCACATTTATCTCTCTTAGATCCGTTTTCCTAGTTCCAGACTCATGTATTTAATGATTTACCATCATATGTGCTCAGATGTCTAACAGCTGTCTTAAACTCAATATGTCCCAAACTGAACTCCTGCTCCAGCTACCGCTTTCCCCACCTCGGCTGATAGTGACACCATTTGTCCGTCGCTCAGGGCAAAAAACTTGATGTCATTATTGATCCTTCTCTTTTGGTCATTAATACTATCCAATCCCTCGGGGAAAGCCTGCTGGCCCACATTTAAATCCATAATCCAGCCATTTCTCATGTCCTTGTCCAAGTCACTAGTAATTCTCTGTCCCGTGAATTATTAAAATAGCTTCCTTACCAGTGTTCCTATTTCTGTTGTTGTCCAATCTGATAGTATTTTTCAACAAATCCGTTAAATGTATAAATCAGATTATTTCACTTTACTGCTCAAAACCTGACAAATGGTTCCACATTTTACAAAGATAAAAACAAAACTTCTTACAATGGCTACACAGCCCCACATAACCTGGACCTACCTCCTTTTACCTGTCTGACCTCATCCCTTCAACTCTTCCCACAAATAGATTCTGCCACATTGGCCACCTGTCACTAGTATATCTCTGGCGCACTCTTACTGAGGGTCACTGCATTTGCTGTTTCATCTACCTGGATCACGCTTCTTCCAGATACTTCTTTGGCATATTCCCTGGCCTTTTTCAAATATATGTTCAAAATGCCTACCTTGACTCTCTTATTTGGTTGAGACCTGCCTACCTCCCTTCTCCCAGAATTGCCTACTTATTTTCTTACCCTATGTGATTCCTCCTACTCCATGAGATTTATCACCCTCTACAATACTATGCAATTTATTTAAATATCATGTTTATTGTCTGCCTCTCCCTATTAGAATGTAAGTTCACAAAGCAAATATCCTTAACTGTTTTTGAATCCCCAAAACCTATAACAATACCTAGCATTTGACTTGATAGGAACTCAGTATCTATTGAATGAATGGGAACATTAAAGGTGGAATGGGCCTCTGGAACAACTGGCTTCAGAAGCAGTACCAGGTCATCTGTCTAGACTTCCTGCATCCGTCGTCTTTGATTTGTTTTCTGTGTCTTTAGCTTCATTCTCTCCTACTACAGGTGAATTTCTTCTGCAGTATGGGGGGTGTGAGGTAGGGATGAGGCCACAGAGAGCTTCAGATTTATAATGTCCCAACTACTGACCCAAGAGTAAAGAGAGAACTTTGCTCTTTCATAGTCAAAACATCAAATTCTAGGGAAGGACTCTGATTCACTTGGTCAATGGGAGAAATAATTGGCCAAGTCTGGGTCATATGGCCACTCTTGTTGGGAGCAGAATCTTGTAATTGACAGCCATATGCATGAGCTAAGTGACATTTCCAAAATGTAACAGAATATTACAAAATATAATGGGCTGGAAATATCAAAAGATGATTGCTACATTTTCTTATTTCTCTATTTTTTTCTTTTCTATTATCCTTTCCTTAATCCTTGTTTGTTTCCTTTAGTAGTAGGGCATATGTTGTTTGTTAAAACCCATGTTTCTAACTGCAATATTAAAAATCTGGAAAATATCACCCCAAGCCTTTAGATGCAGCCAAAAAAACAGAGTGTGAAGTTGAAAACTGAAAACTACCCATGAAAACATTTATTGGTGGTGCATGCCTAATAAATTCTTCATGACAATCACAAGAATAACTTACCTGTAAGTCATGCTTACTATGTACAAAATATATGCACATATTAATGATCATACATCCCTTCAAGATAAGTGATTATTAACCACAGTTTACAGATGACACATCCAAGCAATAAAACTTTTATTGTCATAGTGTCATGAAGCAATAAAATGACAGATCCTAGATTCAAGTTCTGGTCCTTTGAATACAAATGTCATGAACTTCTTACTGTACACCACCACTTGCTTATAAAAATTTTACTGGCGAGTAACATTTCGTCTATCACTTTAAAGTTTTCACAGTGACCACATTCTTATCTAGCACCCAACTGGCACCAACAAGAGTAGATAACTGTAGAATTCTCTCCATGCCAGACTGAGTCCAGTGCTTGGCAAGATGACCAAATGGATGCTTTGATTCCTTCTATAGTAACTATATGGGAGATATTGATGTGCTAGAAATGTATGGGTATTCTACACTTCCCATCCAATCTTCAAGATCTGTATCCCTAGAAAATGTTTCACCTACTCTGACTGAATCAGTCCAAAATTTATTAAGAAATGAAAATTCTTTCAAAGGTGAAGTAAGGATGGGAATGTTCAGTCATCCTGTCCTATTTTTGTCCTCTCGGCTGCAATGATTCATCATACTTTTAGGAAAGTGTTTCATGAGAGGTTTTATAAACAGATTCATACTGGCTCGGTGTATGAATGAACACCTCCCACTGATTCTGGGCAAGAAAACAAATTTTATACAAAATTATATACTAGTTTCTAGCTAATGCTTCCCCTTCCTACACAACAGTGAAAATATAGTCACTAAGGTGCCGGAAGAAATATAGATGACGATTAGGAACATGAATCCTGAGGTTAGAACACCCCAGTGCAAATTTCAGTTCTGTCACTTCCTATCTGTACAGCTTTGGACAACTACTTTTCCTGCCACCTCCTCTTTCTTTTTTTAAATTTTTTTTTATTTCCATATGTTTTTGGGAAACAGGTGGCATTTGGTTACATGAGTAAGTTCTTTAGTGGTGATTTGTGAGATTTTGGTGCACCCATCACCTGAGCAGTATACACTTAACCCAATTTGTAGTCTTTTATCCCTCACCCCCTTCCCACCCTTTCCCCCTGAGTCCCCAGAGTCCGTTGTGTCATTCTTATGCCTTTGCATCCTCATAGCTTAGCTCCCACTTATGAGTGTCTTTAAAAATGGGACTGATAATAGAGTCTACTCCATACGATTGCTGTGAGTACTCAAAGAATTCTATAAAAAACACTTAGGATAGTGCCAGGAAAACCATAAATGTTATATAAGACTTTGTTGTTATCATTTTATCTAACTTGTCATTTTACAGAGGAAGAAACTGAGGCAAAACTTGTAAGGTCATATATCTAGCATATGAACATCTGCCACCTCATTATCCATTTGCTTATAGATACATTATTTTGCCTTTTATATCCTTTTAATACCTGCAAAACTTTCCATTCATTAAATGTTAAAAACAAACTGTACATTACATGAGAACCAACGTGGCTGCCTTGAATACCTACAATATTTTTAGTAGTAAATAGTTCCAGGTGTGTAACTGAAGGACTCTGAGAATGATGCACAAGCCAAGTCATATTTTAAAACTCTCTTGACATCTTGATGAGGGCAATGAGGGACATGTCTTGTATTTCTGGGATTATGACTTCATTGCTTTGCATGAGTAAAGACCTATTTCTTTCCTTTTCACTGAAGTTAATTTGCTCTGCAAATAGGTATCAGCAGAGATATACTTAATAAAGTGTGAAACATAAAAATGGAAAACTTACTATTTGTTTCAACCAAATAATGGGAGAGAAACAGTGCACTCACTAGCGCTGACCATGCATTCATCAAGGTGCAGTGGCAAAGTCAATGTGTGTTACAGTGAAGGATGGTGCATTCATAGTCTGGCCTTGCTATATAAAACAGGACATACAAAAGCCCAATATGCCATTTAAGCTATGAATTACCTTTCTCTTTTCTATTCGCACCTCTTTCCTTTTTATTTTTAATGATAATGAAACTGAATTAGGTATTACATGTCAACCTGAGGCATGTGTCTTCAGCGCCCTTGCATTTATCATCAAACACAGTGCATGCCGCCTCGGTACACACTTCCAGGCTGGGCTGCTTTCGTGCCTGGTACAACTGATAAGGACAGAGCAGACATATCAAAGATTGACAATAAGGCACATTGATGTAATGTATATAACGTGTGACATTGACAAGTCACCCCAGGAAACATTAAAGGTCTCAACCAACACTGTTTTTATTAGAGCAATGCTTATTTAGAGGGAATTTATGTTCAGAGATTGATCTGTAGATGATTTGAAGGTGAAATAGTTGCTATCACTTCTGAAGAGATGCCAATATTTTGTCCTTTTATTCTCAAATATTTAGTTATGTATCTAATATACAGTTTATCTTAGACTACTGGCTTAGTCTATCTTAGTATAGTGAGTAAATATATGATGGAATGTAAACAATCATAACTTAAGAAAGTTGTCCTGGATATCTGTAGCCTAAGAACATACTGGAATTGACTAAAAATATCCTTTAACAACATGTCATCTCTTCCTTCATTTTTGTATTTGTTCATCTATTCATCAAGTTTTTATTTAGACTTCCTTGTCACAGTATGAAGCAGTAGGGATTCATTGCCCATTATTCTACCCATGGGTCTCAATGACTAGCGAAGGGAGTAAATATATTCAGATGATTTTAGTGTACACGTCCTGGAATGTAGTGAGTTCAAAGCACATCTAATGACTGGCCAGTTACGAATTATTGACACAGCTTTGTATTTTATATAATATAGGCAAAAATATAGTACTGAGGGAGGAAAGACTACCTCTACCTCCAGGAGCATGAGAAAGTATGAGAGAGGGAAAGACATATGCAATCGGTCTTGAAGGATTATAAGAGAGTGAAAAGGAGAAGATAGAGGAAGGGCATTTTAAACACAGGGATTAGTATTTGCAAAGGCACAAGCAAACACTCAAGAAGGTGTAACATGCATGGGGCTGAGTGAGAAACTCACGTGTTGTATATCTGCTCATATTATGGTTAAAGTTGGGGGAAAAAACACAGCCAAAAGGATAGACTAGAGTTGAATTTTATTCCACGCAAAACCCTTCTTACTTTATCTTATGGTCATTACAGAATCACAAAAAGTTGACCCAAGACTGTTATGTGACATTTTGGTGAAAGGTAACTGGTAACAGTATAAAGGCTAAACTGAACCCGTGATGGTGTAGTATCAGGAAGCCATTTACAAGACAAGCGCAAAAGATGCTTCAAGCCAAAAAATCAAAGTCCAAAAAGAGGAAAGCAGGGCAAATGGAACCTAGAGCTGAGGTTACCATGGAAAAAAATCTCCTGTTTCCCCAAACACATTTCATTCTTTCAACGGAAAACATTATAATAGTCTATTGCCTTGTTCAACCAGTCTTTGTTTAGGATCAGAGGAAAAAAAACAGACATAGTTAGAAAGGCTGAATGTGAGGAGATTTTAGGCAACAGTATTAACGCAGGAAGCACGAAGCAATAGCATCTGATGGAGTGATATGATAAGATATGTGAATTAGACATTTTACGACAATGTAGTAAAACTAGGGAGAATGTTAGCAATAACATTCTCACATTTCCAAAATACTTACTAACAAATATGGGTGGTGGGGGTAGAGGGATAACCAGCTTCTGAAGGCTGTGAAAATTAACTAAGACTAGGCAACATGTTCTTTCCTATGGTTATGGCAAGATCAGAGCAGATCTTACATTCAAACAATAAGACACATAGAAGGAGAAACATCTGAAGGGAACCCAATGGCCAGATGTCACCATCAAGTCAGTGGGGCAGAGCAGGCAATGACAGGAAAAAGGACTAAGGAGCCAGCTGTCAGGTTTAGAGCTGATTGTCAGTAGCTTGTCATAGATTTGCTAGGCACTGTTGACCCAGCAGCCATGGTAAATTGAAGTCAGAGCAAGACCATAAATCTTGCCTTCACAAACCATATATGCCATCCTCCTTGCTTCTCAGACCCTTTTAGTTGCTTATGGGTCATGATCGAACTGGAAGGGATTCACTGTAAAAGTGGTTGTGGTAGGTTGAATGGTAGTCCTCCAACAGATATATCCACCCAGAACCTGTGAATGTCAGCTTACTTGACCAAAAAAATAGTCTTTCCACATGTTCCGTATGTAGTTGAGATAAGAATCTCAAGATAAGATCATACTGGATTATTAAAGTGGGCACCAAATCCAATGACAGTTATCCTTAGAAGAGAGAAGAGGAGTAGATACGCAGCAAAAAGACTGTGTAAGACCAGAGTCAAATGTCCGAGTGACGCATTTACAAGCCAAGAAATGCCAACAACTGCAGGCAACCACCAGAAGCTAGGAGAGCGGCGTGGAACAGATTCTTCCTCAGAGCCTCTAGAAAAATGACAACAACAACTTCATTTTGGATTTATGGCCTCTAGAACTCTGAGCAAATAAATTTCTGACCCGGGCGCAGTAGCTTATGCCTGTAATCCCAGCACTTTGGCAGGCTGAGGGGGGTGGATTGCCTGAGGTCAGGAGTTTGAGACCAGCATGACCAACACGGTGAAACCCCATCTCTACTAAAAATACAAAGAATTAGCTGGGCGTAGTGGCAGGTGCCTGTAATCCCAGCTACTCTGGAGGCTGAGGCAGGAGATTCGCTTGATTCCAGGAGGGGGAGGTTGCAGTGAGCCGAGATCACACCATTGCACTCTAGCCTGGGTAACAAGAGTGAAACTTTGTCTCTAAATAAATAAATAAGTTTCTGTTGTCTTATGCCAACCACTCTGAGGTAATTTTTTACAACAGCCAACAAAAACTCATATAATGGCATTATTCTAATGTTTGAGTTAGCAGTTCCCAGTTAAGCAGTCATACACATGTTCTGCATTTGAGATGTTCCGATTTGAATCTATCTGACTTGCTCTAAAAGGCAACTGCAGGCTGGGCATGGTGGCTCACGCCTGTAATCCCAGCACTTTGGGAGGCCAAGGTGAGTGGATCACCTGAGGTCAGGAGTTCAAGACCAGCCTGGCCAACACGGCGAAACCCTGTCTCTACTAAAAAATACAGTGGCAGGTGCCTGTAACCCCAGCTACTCAGGAGGCTGAGACAAGAGAATCACTTGAACCCGGGAGGTGGAAGTTTGCAGTGAGCCAAGATTGAACCATTGTACTCCAGCCTGGGAGACAGAGTGAGACTCCATCTCAAAAATAAATAAATAAATACATAAATACATAAATAAATAAATAAAAATGAAAGGCAACTGCATATTTTAATTTGGGGACATAATTAAAAGATTCAAATAGCAGATGAATATTTTAATGCCACTCTAAAAAACTGTGTTTATATAGACATTAGAAAATGCTGCCGGGGTCCCTTTTGATTTCTTAGAAGTTCTGTTTGAATTAACATTCAGTCTCTAGGGAAGGAGAGACAGAACTGGGAATAAACTCTTGGTCCCATCAGTGCCTGAGCTAGCCACCGCAGACCCCTTCTATGACAAGGTTGCCCTCAATTTTACTCTTACATCCATAATGACTCTCATTACCCTTTCCACTTGTGACATTCCTATTCGCCACTAATTGACCAAATTAATCAGTGGGACGGGAAATAATCGCTCAGTAGCTGTCAAGCAAACCTTGTCACTTTGTGACTTCCAAGGGCTCAAAGCCATTCAATTCAATTAGCTTCAGTGTTTTACACACAG
Source organism: Cacajao melanocephalus (assembly GCA_963573385.1). Classification (NCBI taxonomy): domain Eukaryota; kingdom Metazoa; phylum Chordata; class Mammalia; order Primates; family Pitheciidae; genus Cacajao; species Cacajao melanocephalus. Next base: position 83,334 of record CAUYLG010013199.1, on the reverse strand, counting down.
CACTATACAGCCATTTGCAAAATTCCTTCGTGTTTTGTTCTTTTTTTCCCCCCAACAGACAATAACACATCTTTGATAAATATGCTAAAAATAGACACAAGAACCGACCGTCATGAAAGCGCTGCTTTTGTGAAAGATGCAATATCCTCTGCTTTAAAATTATCCACTATAAAAGTTATATCCTTTCTGACTGCCCTTTTAATGTCTGGAGGAAAAACCAGATTTTCTGGTTGTCCAAAAAGATCAGTAGCTAATTACAGCTAATAGCAGTCAACTTTCACCTCTCCATGCTAATGGAGGGAAGCACTGATGCGGGCAATCCCCAAATGACAAATCTTCCATTAAATTTCAGTAAGTAAAAAAAACACAAAAACATTTATACCTCAAAGTTTTTCCCTCAGTTCTTTGAGAAAACACCTGATAAGTCAGGGGTCGTCTTTTAAACTGTCTAAAGGTAACATAGATGTGTTCCTACCACTCCTTGGATTTCACATTGCAACCGTACTTATACCAAAATTAAAATGTAATTCACATCCTTTAGCAGGCACTGGCTGAGAAATTAACGGAGGGAACTCAGAGTGCTGATGTCACCAGGTCATAAAGCCTGTAATCCAAACTTGGATTACCAGTAGTAGTCGATAATAACAACTCCCCTTTCTGAGTACGTGTTACATGCCAAGTACATTACCTGCATTAGTATCTATGCTTATGGTAACAATCCTGCTAGGTATGATCTTTTTCATCTTATCAGCAGGGAACTGAGGCTCAGAGCAGGTATGTGACCAACTTTTTATTACTCAAATAGCAAATGACTCTCTTTCAGCCTGTTACAACAAAATGCCATATACTGACAACTTATAAGCAGTGGAGATTTATATCTCAATTTCTCATAATTCTTAAAGGCTGAAAAGTTCAAAATCAATGTGCTGGCAAATTTGGTGTCTGGTGAGGGACCATATCCCGTTTCATAGATGGTGCCTTCCTACTGTACCTTCGCATGGTAAAAGGGGTAAATTAGGTCCCTTGGGTCTATTTTACAATGGCAATGATACCATTCATGAAGATTCCACCCTCATAATATAGTTGCCTATCAATAGCTCCACCTCCCAATACCATCACATTGGAGATTAAGATTTCAATATATGAATCTAGCGGGCCACAAACATTCAGACCGTAACACTGAGGTTATAGTCAAATTAAATTTTACTCTAAGGTTTAGATTAAGCTCTTTCACAAGGCTGTTTTGATAAAAAGAATGGACGTTTACTCACCATTTAAAACTTTTCCTGTTGCAATCACAGCTGTCTGTTGCATGTACTAGTTCCATGGTTTGCATGGTGAACCTCTCCAAACTTCATGTTGAAATCTGATCCCCAGTGTTGGAGGTGGGGCCTGCTGGGAGGTGTTTGGGTCATGGGATCAGATCCTTCATGAACAGATTAACGCCCTGGTAAAGAGTGGTAAGTTCTTGCTCTGTTAGTTCCCTCGAGAACTGGTTGTTAAGAAGAGCCCGGTACCTCCTCCCTCTCTTGCTTCCTCTCTTGCTGTGATTGCTGTACACTCTGGCTACCCCTTCACCTTCTGTTATGAGCGGAAGCTGCTGGAGGATCTCACCAGATGGAGATACTGGTGCCATGCTTCACGTACAGCCTGTAAAACAGTGAGTCAGTAAACCTCTGTTCTTTATAAATTATCCAGCCTCAGCTATTCCTCTACAGCAACACAAACAAAAATAACTAGTTAAGTCACTTTACAAAATTAGGTGCTTAACTAATAAAAATATTCTAACATCTCTCTAAAGGACAGAAATTATTGTATGACACATGGCACTTGAGGTTTAGTTATTGAAATGTACAAGAACCTAGTTAAAGATTGTTTTATTTAGAAGCAACTGATAGGAAAAGATCCTGAAAGGCCTATGGTATCATGGCTCTGGTGTCATAATCTTGCTCCTACATCAAACTTACCCACTGCCTGGTTGAGTTCTAAATCAAAAGTCTCATCAGACAAGTTTAGTTAATGTCTTCTTATTTTGTAAATAATTATTCTCTAGAAATGAACTTTTAAAATGGGTTTAAAAATGTATATTCTAGAAGAAAAAAATAAAGAAGAATTATACTTCTGCAAAATGAAAATTATGATAAAGACCTATTATGAATTTTTGATATTCCTCAATAAGCCCATTATCCTTGAACAATATTGACACAGCTAATAGTTTCATTCCATGATGGTGGTAATTAGACTATTATGAGTAAAGTCCATTCTGATCCCCATACTGACTGAGCCAAAAACTATGCTAAGTGCTGTGATGTAGAAATAAGAGTCGGTGACCACATTCCAATGGAAGAGACATACATACGCACAAATAATTACATCCAAAGTATATTACTCTTGGCAGCAGCACTACTCACAGTGTTTCCAACAACAGAAATCTGGAGTCATTTTTGACTCTTCACTCTGAAACCTCTACTTTCAGGCATTCTCAATGTCTTGACAGCTTTACTTCATAAATCTTTTCAAAAATGTATCACATTCTCTCCATCCCCACTTTTGTTGCATTTGGCTACACTCTCATTATCTCTCACCCAGGCTTTTGTAGCAGTTTTCTGTCCAATATTTCTACCTGTAACATTACTTTTTCCCATAGAATTATCTATCTAAAATAAAAATCTATGTGATCTTCGTGCTTCCAGCTAATTATGAATATCTTTGTGATAAAACACTCAGGTGAAAAGAAGTTCAAATGCTGGACCCGTTCATGCATTACGTATGTGATCTTGGGCATTACTTGTACTCTTTAAGCCTAATTTCTAATATTTAAAAAGTTGCTGTCTTGTCAATCTCAGAGATAAATGAGAATTATGTAAATAAAACACAAGGCTCATAGCAATCACTCAGTAAAAATCAAATGACAATCATCACTTTAAGCTCTTTAGCTTTGCATGCACATGCCCTTCACGGCCAGGCCTTCGCCTAACTCTTCGTCCTTACTTCCAACATCTCTTTGCCTTATACTTTATGTTTAAGCAACATAGAAATATCTGCATTCACCTAAAAATGCTACCATGGCTTTGCCTAGTTTGATGGCTCAGCTTGGAATGCTGATTCCGCTTGAAAGAGCCATCACCAGAGAATTACCTCACCTGAGGTGGCAGTCTTCCTGAAGCAACCTATATTCGGTGCCTAAACTATGTGGGAGTATAAAGGTCCTGACATTTTGACCCAATGGCAAAAGAGCTCTGATAAGTAATACTCAAGAGTTCCAAAGCAGGGTGTTGAAGCTTTGTTGGGTCCACATTTACTCTCACAGATACAGATCCTTAATAACCATCTTGCAACCCAAGCTGTCTGAGCATCTTTTCCAGAGAGCCCCATCTGGGATGTTTGGTACTAAAGGTAGAATTTGGGGCCGGATCCTTCACCATATATAACAATGAGTTCCCCAACTCTAGTGGTAAGTAAAATGCAGACAGCCCCTAACACAAGTGATGGTCCAGTTGTCAAAACTGAAGGTGAATTGAGCTGGTGTATTAGGGGGAAGGAGGTGAGATGGTTTCCATCATATTTCCATTTAAATCACTAGTCTGGGCCCGGCACAAATGAATTACTGTAGACGAGGGCCCAGCAAATTTTTTAATTTTTTAAAGGGCTAATTGTAAATATTTTTGACTTTGTGGGTCAAGCGGCAGCACTGAGGATATGTAAGTACTTATATAAACATTGAAAATATAACCATTTAAAAAAGGGAAAACCATTCTTAGCTTGCAAGCTGTAAAGAAAATTGTTGGGTGACCACATTTGGCCTGTGGGCCATAGTTCGCCAACAACATTGCTGCTACCAACTGCAGCAACCAAGTACAACAAGTAGAAGTTGGGGTCGTAGAAGAGTGTGAATACCAGGAGGTAAGAACCACTGGGAACCAACCGAGGTGCTTATTACAACACCGAAAATGCTCAAATGCAGCACTTTGTTTAATGCAGAATATAACAAATTTACATAGAAATATCTTTAGAAAGGGTATGGATGGCATTGTGTTAATTCTAAATATACATAAATCATGTAGCTTGAAATTTATTATCACAATGAGATTTTTAACTATTAACAAAACATATAGTATAATTAGATTCTGCATTATTTTAAATTTTGGTTAATGTTTTACATCTTTCCTCTGTAATCCATAGGCCCTGAAGGATTTATAGTATTTTCACGTTTCCTTTTTAAAACAATAACTCATTACTCATTCATTACCCAACCAACATGGTTGCATATGAGCCATCACCAAGTCTTTTTTTACTTTATATACAATAAAATTTGCTCTGTATTTTTTATGCATTGTTTTGTGAATTCTTAGAAAGGCATAGATTTGTGTAACCACCACGATATGGATGTAGAAGAGGTTTCTCCCCTCCAAATTTTCCTTGTGCTGTCCATTTGTTAAAAAAAAAATCAGTTAATTTTAAAAAAATTTAAAGCCACTCTTGACTTCTAGTTATTAGCAATGACTGATTTATTTGCAGTCTCTATAGGCTTGCCTTTTGAGGCATGTCATTCAAATGGAATCATAGCACATGAATTGTAGCTTCAACTGTAGCTCCTGTAATTCCCATGTGTTGTGGGAGGAAGCTGGTGGGAGATAATTGAATCATGGGGGGTGGTTCCCCCATACTGCTCTCACGGTAGTGAATAGGTCTCATGAGATCTGACGGTTTTATCAGGGGAAACGCCTTTCACTTGGCTCTCATCGTCTCTCTTGCCTGTTGCCATGTAAGACGTGCCTTTTACCTTCTGCCATGATTGTGAGGCCTCCCCAGTCATGTGGAACTGTGAGTCCATTAAACCTTTTTTCTTTATAAATTACCCAGTACTGGTTATGTCTTTATCAGAAGCATGAAAATGGATTAACAGTAAATTGGTACTGGTAGATTGGGGTGTTACTGTGAAGATACTTGAAACTGTGGAGCAACTTTGGAACTGGGAACAGGTAGAAGCTGGAAAAGTTTGGAGGCCTCAGAAGAAGACAAGGAAATGTGGGAAAGTTTGGAACTTCCTGGAGACTTGTTGAATGGCTTTGACTAAAATACTGATAATGATATGGACAATAAAATCCAGGTTGAGGTGATCTCAGATGGAGATGAGAAACTTGTAGGAATCGGAGCAAAGCTGGCTCTTGTTATGTTTATCAAAGAGACTGGTGGCATTTTGCCCCTGCCCTAGAGATCTAGGAAACTTTGAACTTGAGAGAGATGATTTAGGATGTCTGATGGAAGAAATTTCTAAGCAGCAAAGCATTCACAAGGTGACTTGGGTGCTGCTAAAGGCATTCAGTTTTAAAAGGAAAACAGAGCATAAAAGTTTGGAAAATTTGCAGCCTGACAATGTGATAGAAATGATTCTAAGGAGAAATTCAAGCTAGCTGCAGAAATTTGCATAAGTAACAAGGAGCAGAATGTTAATCCTTAAGACAATGGGGAAAATGTCTCCAGGGCATGTCAGAGGTCTTCAAGGTAGCCCCTTGCATCACAGGCCTGGAGGTCTAGGAGGAAAAGATGGTTTCCTAGGCCTGGCCCATGGTCCCCATGCTGTGTGCAGCCTAGTGACTTGATCTCCTGCATTCCAGTCACTCCAGTCATGGCTAAAAGGGGCCAACATAGAGCTCAGGCTGTGGCCTCTTTTCTGTTATAAATTACCCAGTCTCAGTTATGTCTTCATTAGCATCATCAAAATGGACTAATACAGTATGTAAGTTTTCACTGATTTCTTTTACTTAGCATAACATATTTAAGATTCAATTATGTTGTTCTATGTATCAGTAGTTAACTGTAGCCTTATATTTCATTGTGTAAATGTATAATAGCTCTGTTAGTAATTGATCAGTCAAAACACATTAAAGTTATTTCCAGTTTGGGACAATTATAAATAATGTTGTTACAAACATTCAGGGTCTTCTGTGAACATAAGTTTTCCTACCTCTAGCAAAAGACCTAGGAGTGAGATTGCTAAATCATATAGTAAGAGTATATTTATTTTTAAAATTACCAAACTGTTTTATAGAGTGCCTGTACCATTCTGCATTTCCACCAGCAAGGTATGAGAATGCTAGTTTCTCAGTTTGATTTCTAGCCCTTTTTTAAAGCCATGCAAGTAGGTGCTTAGCATTATCATATTCATGTTCTCATTGGTATTTCCCTACTGATGCTGAGCAACTCTTCATGTGCTTATTTGCCTCCTCTGTATGTTCTGTAGTGAAATGTCTTTATCAAAACTTTTACCTATTTTTAAAAATTGGATTAGGATTGTTTCTATATATTCTAAAGAAAAATTATTTGTCAAATGTATTATTTATGGATACGTTAGTGAGTAGCTTATTTTTGATTCTCTTTTCAGTTTTTCTGCCAAGTCCGTCCTGCAGACTCTGGCAGAGCAACAGATAAACAGAATATGCAGACACAGGTTTTTCTGCCTGTGAGCGTGGCTAGGGGACCGCATAGCTTAGCACAGCCAACACCAAAGTGCAGCCCTCATAAGCAAAAGACGCTCACATTTATTTAGTACAGATTTAATGACAAAGGCCTAGAGCAAACACCATTTGTGGGTAATTAACATTGTGACCCAAGAGTAAGGATGTAGTCCTGCGTGCAGATGATCAAAGGTTAGTTTCTGAAGAAATAGGTAAACAAACTTACCTAGATAAATTCCTCTGCACTCCCTTGTTATCTGACCTTTGCCATTAACTCAAGGTGAGGATTAGGCTCCCTTCAGCCATAACCCTTTCCTGAAGCTTTTGCAAAACTTCTTGGCAGTCCAGGAGGGTTTGCATCTTTCCTATAATTTTTCCCGCCACCCTGACTGATCTCCCACATCTTTCAAAGAGCAATAGATTTTAGTTTTGATGAACTTCAATTTATCAATTTGCTTTTTTATTAATCGTAATTTCAATGTTGTATCTAAAAACTCTGCCTAATCCAAAGACACCAAAACTTTATCCTATATTTTCTTATAAACTTTTTAATATTTTTTTGTTTTACATTTAGGTCTGTGATGTACTTTGAGTTAATTTTTGCGTAAGGCATGAGATTCATTTCTTCATTGTGTATGTATGTCCAGTCGTTCCAGTATTATTTGTTGGAGAGGCTATTCTCTCCTTGGTTGTGCCTTCACACTTTTCTCAAAAATTAATTGATCATATTTGTGTAGGTCTCTTTCTGGACTATTTTGTTCCAAAGATATATGTGTCTATCCTTTCAAAAATATCACACTGTCTTAAATACTGTAGATTTATAATAAGTCAAAATCAAGCAGTATTTCTGGGGAATTGCCTTAACTATTCTCATGGATATACAAATAAATAGATGCAATTCACGGAAAAAAAATGTTTTAAAGACACAAACTTTCTTCAATATTTCCTATAGTGTGAGTCTGCTTGTCATAGATTCTTTCATAGTTTGTATTCTTTTGATTTTTTTTTTTCTGGGCATAAAATCCTAGGTTGACAATTATTTTTCTTTTGGTACTTTAAAAATGTTAATTGAGTGTTTCAAGTGTATATCGTTTCTAATGAGAAATTTGCTGTCATCTTTTTTTTATTCTTAATTTTCCTTTCTCTGGCTGATTTTAAGATTTTTTCTTTGTCACTGCACAATTGGGGAAAGTTGATTATTATTTACTCTGAAGTGGTTGTGTTCATGTTTTTAGTCTCCTGTTTGCTTGGGGCTAGTTGGGTTAGTGGATTTATAGGTTTTATCAAATTTGGGGAAAATACAACCATTATTCTTCCAGAACACACTTATAAAGAAACCATGAGTAAAAGAGGAAGTTTCAGGGCAAATAAATATTAATAACTAAATGAAAATAAAAATAAGATAACAGAATTTGTGAAATGCCACTAAAGTAATGAGGAATTTATATCATTAGATGCCTTTATTAGAAAAGAAAAAAATCTCAGTGAACTCAACTTTTATATTTGAAAATTTAAGCAATTTAAACATAAAGGAAATAGAAGGAAAGAAGCAAATCATGATAAAGATGAAAATGGAAATTGATGAAATTTAAGAAAAAAATAGAGAAAATCAAGAAAAAAGCTCTTTCAGAAGATCAATAATATTGATAAATACTCAAATAGGAAGAAGAGAAAATATATAAATTTATAATATTAGCATGAGAAGATACATACAGATTTTACAGATATTGAAATGTTCTAAGGAAAATTGTGAACAATTTTATGCAAATAAATTTTTCAACTTATATAAAATAGGCAAATACTTTGAAAGACACAAACTATCAAAGCTCACTCAAGGAAAAAAACCTAAAAGGTCACACAGCTATTAAGGTAACTGAATTTATAGTTAAAAATACTTTCACAAAGAAAACTTTAGGTCCAAATGGCTTCATTGATAAAGTCTATGAAATAGTTAAGGAAAAAGCAATACCAATTCTACATAAACTCAGAAAATTGAAGAGTAGCAAATACATTTCAAATTACTGTAAGGGCACAGCATTATCCTGTTACCAAAGGCAGAAACTGTAACACATTAAAACTACAAACCAGTATCTCTAAAGAGCCTAAGTTACAAAAATTCTTCACAAAATTTTAGGAAATTGACTTCAGGAACTTGTAAAAGGAATAATAAATTTGACAAAGTGAGATTTATTCCAGGAATTCAAGGTTATTAAAGCAACCGAGGTAATGCACAATGTTAACATATTAGAAAAGGAAAAAAATGATCATTTTAATAGACACAGTAAAATATTTGGCAAAATCCAACATCCATTCTTGATATTTTAAAAATATCAAGAGTTAAGACAATTCCCCAGAAATACTATTTGATTTTGACTTACTATAAATCTACAGTAGAGAAGAACACTTGCTCAACATGATGAAAACATCTATAATAGCATGTATTCAAGGAGTACTCAGTTCAGAGAATTATGAAATGCCAGGGAAATTAAGTATATTTGTATATTATCCAGATAACATCACACAAATACAATCAACTTTACAGTATAGCAAAGTAGTACAGTAGATACTGCTCATTTAAAATTAAAAGAGAATTTGCTTTTATTTTTCCCAAAGATGGCAGATTAGAGGTTTTTTGCCTTCCTCAGCCACTTGGAAAGAGCAAGATATGCACAAAGATCAGTTGTGTGAACTTTAATTAGAAAAGAAAAATGGGAATCTACTGGATTCATGAAGGACACTGCAGATCCCAGGGATGGGAATGCAGGCAAACATCCCCTATGACAGCACCTAGCTCATAAAAGTTAGTCAAATCCCAGTATATGGCAGAGGCAGAGTGCCTCACTCTGTAACTCATCTTTCTTCTTGGGATCTGAACAACCCAGGCCGAAAAGAGAGGACTTTGTCTTGCCCAAGCCTTGGTGCTAACCTGGGAAGAGACTTCAAAATACTGAGAAGGAAAGACTCTCGGAAAAGCTGCAGGCATTTCCTAGACCCAGGACTGAGAGCAGGACATTATTTTTAAATCTGGGCACACATAAATTCAGTCATTCTTTCGTGACCTGGCAGCATGGTGGCACAGGGATTTTAGTATCAGGCAAAGATTAAAACGCTTGCACTGAAGCAGGGTAGGAGACCCCCACAGCTAGAATTTTGAATAAAGGACACAATGGAAATCAATAAAATTTAAGAAAAAAAGAGTAGAGGAAATCAAGAAAAAAACTGTCTTTTCAGAAAATAAATCCCCCAGTCAAAGACTCAGGAAGAAAAAAAGGGAAGAGATGTAAATGCATAATACCAGAATAAGAAGAGACATACAGACTCTACAAATATTGAAATGTTAATAAGGAAAATTACGAACAAAGGTATGCAAATAAGTTTGGCATGTGGAATGTCCCTCAGCAGTAAGCACTGGAATTGTGCTCTCCCTGGTCACAGGTCTCCGTGGACGTAGAGCTACTACAGCTGTGGTTTCTCATGGACAACAAGACTTACAGCCAAAGCCAGCTTGCCAACCTGGAACTGGTCTGCATATGCCATTGCTGGATGCCACAGCCTGCTCCTCTAAAATTGTGGTGCAGTGGGGTCCTCTCTACCCCACACCCAGGCATATTTCCAAACATTTGGAACATCTCCTCACCTAAATGAGCAGCTGAAGCTGCCCTCTTTTGCTGTGCAGAGATTCTGGAGCAGCGGGGCCCTCTCCACTTTGTACCCAGGCAGATTTCCAAGCATTCAAAGCACCTGCTCCCCCAGATTGGCAGCCGGAGTCCCCTGACCCTTACCATGCAGAGATCAAGGTGCAGGGGTGGGTCTTCGTAACTCACACCCAGGCAGATCCCCAGGCATTTAGAGCACCTGACTACCGTTCAATAGCCTGAGTCACTCTACCCTTCCTGTGCAGAGACTGTGGTGCAGTGCAGCCCTCTAAACTCCACACCCAGGTAGATCTCCAGGTATTTGAAGTACCCATTCACCTGAATTAGGGGTTTAGGCTATCCCCAATCCATGCAGAGAACTTGGGGCTCAGCAAGTTTCCCTCAGGCACACCTCTGGGCATTGGGTGGTGTCCCGCTAGATTCTCCCTCAGTGCTGGTGCTTGTGCCTGCCATGTGGGGACCTGTAGGTGGGCCTGCCCAGTTTGGCTCTGCCCATCTTGCTCCCTGCCCCATAGGACTAAGCAAGGAGCTCAGACCACTGTGCCCTCCATGGATCGTTCCATTGCCTGAGGCAACAGAGAGCTTCTCCCGGTAAACAAGAATCAACCACATACCCACCCACATGGGCTGCAGCAGGCTTTTATTCATAAGCACCATCTACTGGCTTGTAGGTTGAACTGCACAACCTAACATAAAACCTGCTGAAAGAAGTGCATAGAGCTATGGAAGCAAAGCCGAAAGACCTTATCCAACATTCTCCATACTCATATCCCCTATAGAGTGGGGTAAAGAAAAAGGAAAAGAAACAAAAATAATTATAGCATAGGGAAAGTAAGAAAAATTAAAAATCCTACGCACATACAAATAAGAAAGTAGAAATGTCAGCATCTCCAGATGAGAAGAAACCAGAGCAAGAATTCTGGCACCAAGAAAAATCTGAATGTAGTGACACCAAAGGATTGCACTAGCTCTCCATAAATGGTCCCTAACCAAAATGAAAACTCAGAAATGACAGAGAAGGTATTCAAACCATGGATTTCAAGAAATCTCACTGACATCCAAGATAAGGTTGAAAATCAACACAAAGAAACTTCTAAATGAATCCAGGAAATGAAGGAAGAGGTAAAAATCTTAAAAAGAAATCAATCAGAGCTTCTGTAATTGAAAGACTCAACAAAATTTCAAAATACAATTGAAAGCTTTATGACTAGACTGAACCAAGCAGAAGAAAGAATTTTGGAACTTGAAGACCAGTCATTTGTACTAACCTAGTCAGACAAAAAAGAAAAGTGAATTAAGGAAAATGAACAAAGTCTTTGAAAAATATAGGATTATGTAAAGCAATCAAACCCATAAATAACTGGCATTCCTGAGAAAGAAAGAGAAAAAGTAAAAATCCTAGAAAACATATGTGAGGGGATAATTCAAGAAAAATTTCCCTAATCTTCCTAGAGAGGTAAACATCCAGATAGAAGAAATCCAGAGAATACCTGCAAGATGCTTTACAAAATGATCAAGGCATATAGTCACCAGACTGCCCAAGATCCATAGTAAAGACAAAAATCTTAAAGCCAGCCAGAGGGAAAAGGCCATATAATGTACAAAGTACATTACAAAGTATAATGTAGACTTCTCATCAGAAACCAGGAGACACTGGGGGCCTATTTTTAGCATTCTTAAAGAAAACATGTTCCAACAAGACTTTATATCCTACCAAACTAAGCTCCATAAGAGAAAGACAAGTAAATATTTTTCTAGACAAGTTAGAACTAAGAAAATTAGTTACCACTAGACCAGCCTTAAAAGTTATCCTTAAATAAGTTCTAAAGATGAAAATAAAACAGCAATATTTGCTACCACAACAACATACTTAAATACATAGCACACAGCCCCTGTAAAGCAATCACACAAATAAAACTACCAAGAAACTAGCTAACAACTTCATGACAGAATTAAAATCTCATATATCAATATTAATCTTGAAGGTACATGGTCTAAACACACCCGTTAAAAGGCACAGAGTTGCAAGTTAGATTAAAAAAAAAAAATTACACCCATTCATCTGCCACCTTCAAGAAACCCATCTCACACATAACAACACCCATAGGTTCAAAGTAAAAGGTTAGAGAAAAATTCTTCATGCAAATAAAAAACAAAAAAGAACAGAAGTCACTATTCTCATATCACATAAAACGGACTTTAAACCAAAAACAATAAAAAAAAAAGTGGGGAGCAAAGAAGATATTACATGATGATAAAGATGTCAATGCAACAAGAAGACTTAACCATCCCAAATATATTAACATATGGACCCAACATTGGAGCACCCAGATTCATAAAACAATTATGTCTAGAACTAAGAGAAGACTTAGACACACAAACACACAATGAATACTGGAGTACTTCAACACCCCACTGACAGCATTAGACAGATCAGTAAGGCACAAAACTAACAAAGAAATTCTAGGCTTGAATTCAACAGTTGACCAAGTGGACCTAACAAACATCTACAGGATACTATGCCCATCAAACACAGAATATGCATTCTTTTCATCTGTACACAGAACGTAGTTTAAGAGCAACCACATACTTTGTCATAAAGCAAGACTAAATAAATCTGTAAAAATTGAAATCATACTAACCATACTCTCAGACCACAGTGGAATAAAAACAAAATTCAATACCAACAAGATCTCCCCAAACCATATAATTGCATGTGAATTAAACAACTTACTCCTGAATGACTTTTGGGTAAACAACAAAATCAAAACAAATTTAAAATTTTTCAAAAATAAATAAAAACAGAGATACAACATGCCAAAATTTCTGGGATGCAGCAAAAGCAGTATTAAGAGGAAAGTTTATAGCTCTAAACATCTACCTCAAAAGGTTAGAAAGATCTCAAATTAGCAATCTGATATCACATGCCTAGCGAAAATGGAAAAACAAGAACAAACTAACTCCAAAGCTAGCAGACAAAAATAACTAAAATCAGAATTGAATGAAATTGAGACTCAAAAATCCACACCCAGAATCAACAAAACCAAAAATTGCTTCATTGAAAGGATAAACAAGATCAATACACTGCTAGCTAAATTAACAAAAAAAAAATAAAGAGAGAGAGAGAGAGAGAGAGAAGTTCCAAATAAGCATAATTGGAAATCACAAAGGAGACATTCCAATAGATTCCACAGAAATACAAAAGATACACAGAGACTATTATGAACACATCTGTACACACAAATTGGAAAATCTAGAGGAAATAGATGAATTCCTGGAAGCACATAACCTCCCCAGATTGAATCAGGAAGCAATGAAAACCCTGAACAGACAAATACTGAGTTTCAAAATTGAAACAGTAATAACCTACCAACCAAAAAAAAAAAAAAGCCCAGGACCAGACAAATTCACAGCCAAATTCTACCAGATGTACAAGGAAGAGCTGGTATAGATTCTACTGAAAGTATTCCAAAAAAATAAGGAGGAGAGAATGTTCCCTAACTCATTCTATGAAGCCAATATCACCCTGACACCAAAACCTCACTAAAGATAGAATGGAAAATGAAAACTTCAGGCCAATATCCCTGATGAACATAAATGCAAAAATCCTCAACAACCTAGCAAACTAAATCCAGCAGCACATCAAAAAGTTAATTTACCACAATAAAAGAGGCTTTAGTTCCAGGATTTAAGGTTGGTTCAACATACATGAATCAATAAATTTGATTCACCACATAAACATAATTTAAGACAAAAATCATATGATTATCTCAATAGATGCGGAAAAAAAGGCCTTTAATAAAATCCAGCATTCTTTCATGTTAAAATTCCTCAACAATCTAGGCATCAAAGGAACATACTTCAAAATAATAAGAGCCGTCTATTACAAATCCATGGCCAACATCATACTGAATAGGAAAAATGTGGAAGCGTTTCTCTTGAGAACTGGAAAAAAGCAAGAATGCCTACTCTCACCACTTCTATTCAACATAATATTGGAAGTTCTAGCAAGAGCCATCAGTCAAGAGAAAGAAATAAGAGGCATCCAAATAGGAAAAGAAGAAGTTAAACTATCTCTCTTCACTGACAATATGATTATATACCTGCATAATCCTAAGGACTCCATGAAAAGGCTTCTGGAACCGATAAGCGACTTCAGTAAAGTTTCAGGATACAAAAGCAATGTACAAAAATCAGTAGCATTTCTGTACACCAGTAACGTTCAATCTGAGAGTGAAATCAAGAACACAATTCCATTTATAATAGTCCAAAAAAAAATACTTAGGAATAGCCAAGGAGATGAAAGTTCTCTATGAGAACTACAGAACCCTGTTGAAAGAAATCAGAGGTGACACAAACAAATGGAAAAAGATTCCATGCTCATGGATTGGAAGAATCAATATCATTAAAATGGCCATATTGCCCAAACAATCTATAGATTCAACACTACAATCTACCAATATAATTATTCACAGAGCTAGGAAAAACTATTCTAAAATTCATATGGAATTAACAAAGAGACCAAATAGCCAAAGCAAAAACAACAAAGCCAGAGGCATCTCATTACCTTGACTTCAAACTATATTACAAGACCACAACAAGCAAAAGAGCATGCTACTGGTACAAAAACAGATACCTAGACCAATGGAAGAGACGAGAGAACCCAGAAATAAAACCACACACCTACAGCCATCTGATCTTTCACAAAGTTGACAAAAATAAGCAACGAGGAAAAGACTCCCTATTCAATACATGGTGCTGTGATAGGTGGCTAGCCATATGCAAAGGAATAAAACGGGACCCCTACATTTCACCATACACAAAAATTAACTTGACATGGATTAAAGACTTAAGTGTAAGAGAATCCTAGAAGAAACCGTAGGAAAAAACATTCTGTACATTGGCCTTGGGAAAAAAAAAAAAGAATTTTTGACTATGTTCTCAAAAGCAATTGCAGCTAAAACAAAAACTGACAAGTGAGACCTAATTAAACTCAAGAGCTTCTACACAGCAGAAAGAAACTATCAACAGAATAAACAGACAACCTATGAAATAGGAGAAAATATTCACAAACTATGAATCAAACAAAGGTCTAATATCAAGAATCTATTAGGAACTTAAATTAACAAGCAAAAAACAAACAATCCCTTCAAAACAGGCAAAGGACATAAACAGACAAGAAGACTACAAAGAAGCTAATAAATACACGAATAAACACTGCACATCACTAATCGGCAGAGAAACTTAAGTCAAAATCACAATGAGATACCATCTCATACCAGTCAAAACGGCTATTAATAGAAAATCAAAAAACAACAGATGCTGGCAAGGCTGTGGAGAAAAGAGAGAACACTTAGGCATTGTTGGTGGAATGGAAATGAGGTCAGCCACTGTGGAACACAGTTGAGAGATTTCTCAAATAACTCAGAACTGCCATTCAACCCAGCATTACTGAGTATATATATGAAAAACAAAAAAGTTCTACTAAAAAGACACACACACTCACATGTTCATCGCAGCACTATTCACGGTAGCAAAGACACAGAATCAACCTAGGTGTCCATCAACAGTGGATTGTATAAAGAAAATGGGGTACATATACTTCAGGTAGTACTATGCAAGCATAAAAAAGAACAAAAGCACGTCCTTTGCAGCAACATGGGTGCAGCTGGAGATCATTATCCTGAGTGAATTAATGCAAGAACAAAAAATATATATATATATCACATGTTCTCACTTATAAGTGGGAGCTAAACATTGGGTACTCATGGGCATAAAATGGGCAACAATAGACACTAGGAACTGCTAAAAGGGGATGGCTGGGCAGGGTTCAGGGTCAAAAAACTATTGAGTACTATGCTCACTACCTGGCTGACAGAATCATTTATACCCCAAACCTCAGCAACATGCAATTTGCCAACACAACAAATCTACACATGTACCTGCTGAATGTAAAATAAAAGTTGAAATTATAAAAAAAAAAATAATGAACTGTTTAAAGTAAATAAAATTAGAAAAGAGATGGGGCATTCATACGTCTCATTCTATTGCCTTATGTTTATATAAGCTGGCCTAGACATATATGAAACATCTTCAGTCCCCTGGATACACATAGCTAGGGATTTCAGTTATCTAGTTAAATGCATGCATGCATACACACACACACACACACACACACACACCCCTGGTTCAGACGGTTAGAATAAGTAGGAGAAGGAAGCATCTTTGGAGATTAACCTCTAATTTCTATAGCAGACAGAGAATATTGTTACAGCTATAACCTTATGGACGGGACTAAGAAAAACACTTGAGGACCTAACTCAGGAATTATGCATATTCTAATACAGTTGAGCCCGAGATCGTGGAACGTGTTATGTTTTTATTAAGAATCTGGGTGTGATACCTGACTAAACATTTCTTTTCCGACGTCTGAAGCACGTAAGAATGAGAAAAACATTCAAAATTTCATTAAAATCGAAATAAGCCTTAGTTATCAAATCAAAAATAATATCATACCGGGGAAGACTAAGTGAAAAACCCTCAAACTCTCTCCTGCTCCAGCCAATAAAGTAAATAAAAGATGTTTCACCTCAGGGGGGACGACAGGGATAGAACCACATTAGAGATTCAAAAGATGTACGGAGAGCACTCTTTGTCTCACCTTCACTTACTTCACCAGTCTATTTCCTACAGAAATCAGACGGCCCTCGGAGAATGGCTCTGGATTATTTCCAGCTCAACCAGGTAGTAGTAGCTCCAATCATAGCTGCCATTCCAAACATAGTTATCATTATTAAAGCAGATTTACAAAGCTCCAGGTATTTCATAGGAGCCCATTAATTTGGCAAATGCATTATTTTCTATTCCAAATGGAATAGAGACTTTGAAACAGTTCACATTCGCATGAAATAGATGATAATATTCACTTACGGCTTTGCTCCAAGGCTGTGCTAAATCTACTATCCTTTTTCATAAGTCTTAAGAAATCTGGACCATCTGGACATCCTGCAGAATATCGCCTGGATCCCTTACATCAATGACATCCAGCTAACTGGATGGGATGAGCAAGAGGTGCTAGGCCTCAATCAATTATATGTGGTCCAGAAGGCAGAAAAGAAACCCTTTGACAACAGAGGAAACTATCACTTCAGTGAAGTTTTTAGGGATGTAATAGTCAGAGGTATACGGGGACATCACCTCCAAAGTGAAAGACAAACAGCTACATCCCACATTCCCTATAAAAAGTAGAAAGCCTAATGGCTCGTGAATCTCTTCAGACTTTGGAGGGAACATATTTCATTACAGCCATACAGTAGTGCTCCAGCTCCTAAACCAGTTAACATAGAAGGCTAATGATTTTAGGGGGAACCAGGCTGCAGTACATACAATCTGGGAGATATTGGAACATACAATCTGCAAGATCCAACATTGGGGAAAGATGCAATGTGAGGATTATGGCAAACACAATGTGTTTCTGGAGCAAGGTACAGCCATTTAGAGTGGTGTATCTCGTCACTCATGTGGTGTGGAAGAGAAAGTGGGCCAATGTTAGTAGATATGCAGGTTCTGGGCACTGGCCAATAGCCCAATTGTCTGATCAGAGACACAGAAGGAAGAACTGGAAGATCTGATAGTGGCATATAGAAGTGAAAACAAAATGTGAAAATCTCTGTGTCGCATCTTAATGCCCACCAGAAAGCACACACCGGGGAAGAGGCACTAAATAACAGAAGATAACTCATGCAGTTGATATTAGCATGAGTTAATGATACAGCCATCATCACTGGCAACCACAGAACAAGAGGCAAATGAAAGTAATAGTCATGGTGAAGGACATGGAGGTGATGCATGGGCTCAACAGAACGGACTTCCACCTCCTAAGACTAATCTAACTGCTGCCATCTCTGAATGTCCAATCTGCCAACCATACAAATTAACCCTGCATTCCCAGTATGACGGTATCACTTGAGATAATCAGTTGGGCTGTTGGTGGTTAGTGACTGCATTGGTCCTCTTTCATTTTGGGAAGGCCAGTGGTTATTACTCATAGGAACAGATAGCTCTACTGGGAATGATATTAGCATTTTTGCTCACAAAGCCAGAGCCAGCACTATCTGGGGGACCTGGGGTTTTACAGAGTCCATGATTCCCAGCCATGGAATTCCACACAACACCGTGTCTGACAGGCAACCCACTGCCCAGTGAAGGAGGTATCAGAGAAGACTCATGATCCTGGTATTCACTGGTCAAATTATTTACCATACCATCTAGAAGTAGTCAGATTCATGCAGCACTGGAACTGTCTGTTGAAACTGTGACTGAAGTACCAGCGTAGAAGCAATACTTTGTAGGGATTAGATTCCAGGATGCACTATACACAGCACCGTATAACCTGAATACGGTGCTGTTTCCAATAGGAAAAATATGTGACTCAGAGAACCAAGGAGTAGAAGCTGAAGTGGCCTCATTTAACATCCCTTCTGAAGACCACTGATGTACTTTGTGCTTCACATACCTATTACTCTATGTTAGAATTTCTGATCTTCAAAGGAGCCCGCTCTTGCTACGGTCTCATTGAACTATAAAGCATGATTGCCCCTGAGCACTTTGGATCACCTTGTCCAGGGACAAGCAGGCAAAAAGAGGAATTGCCAACATGGTAGGTGTTTGATTTTGATCATCAGAATATAGTGCTTCTTTCACTCCGTGGGTAAAGTGAGGAATACAGGTGGAACCCAAGTGATTCACTGGATTCGCTTA
Organism: Cacajao melanocephalus; assembly: GCA_963573385.1. Classification (NCBI taxonomy): domain Eukaryota; kingdom Metazoa; phylum Chordata; class Mammalia; order Primates; family Pitheciidae; genus Cacajao; species Cacajao melanocephalus. The sequence continues at coordinate 64,460 of CAUYLG010013199.1, read as the reverse complement.
GGATGATCCACTCCCTGCCTATTTAGAACTATGAAAGTGCAGCATCCTTGACCTAAGAAACGTGATTATTACATGGCATTTAAACCCCTCAGGAATAAGGCTTGGAGTATACCATCAACTAAGCCACCAAGACCTGCAGACATCAGCCTGATGGCTGAAGTTGGAGAGAGGTTAGAATGGATAGTGAACACAGGAGGTGATAAGTACCAACCTCAGCCCTCAGACCAACTACAGTGATGGGGGCTGCATTTTCTTATACTCGCCTCTCTGCTAGGTCTCTCCTCAGGAGGAGAGGCCTACAAGAACTGTGAAGGAGCTGCTTTCTGAACTTGGATGTAGATATGGTACTGTATAGTGGAAATGTTATACTGAGGCAGCCATAGGTAAGCCAACTCAGATCTCCCTTCAAGAGAGAAGCTGCCAGGAGGAGGATAGCTAGTCAGTTCCCCAACTCTAGCTGCCATGCCTTAGGGATGTACCTAAGGACCCCACTCTCATTAGGCTGCTCCCAGACAACGCCTGAGCACAGTAGAAGGTAAGGGGAGTACTGGAGCCTGACCACTTCTACCCCTTGGTGGAATTCTTCTAACAAGTGATTTTGCTCTGGAGCTCCTCATAGGCCTGACCAAGACATTCTCCCTAGAGGTGTACTGTAGTTTGAGGATCCACCTATTCCATCCTCCTTTCTTTCCTGCCTCCCTTCACAAGGACTAGGTTTGCACAAAGCTCTGAGGGTCTCCCCTGCTACTCTGCTTCCTCTCTCCTTTATTCTTCATAAGCATTTCCCCCAATAAATCTCCTGCACTTCTATCTTGACATCTGCTTCAAGTACAATCATTTTTTTTTTAAATTTCTCAATTCTGGGTCTTGGATACACTGTTTTGTCTCCCAAACATCTATTCTCCCCTTACCTGGCTAGTTTCAACTTTGACCACAGGCAATGGATACCACTTCAGGCATCACTCCCTCCAACAAACCTTTCCTGACTTCCCCACTATCCCTCAGTCTATGATGGATGTTCTTGCTAGAGATTCCTTAGCACTATTTACACACCCATGTAGCCCTCACCCCTCTGAGTTGTAATTTCTTTTTATCTGTCTATATCCCTTCCCAAACTATAAATGTCATGATGAAAAACCTGTATTATTTAATCATACCTAGTATCTATCACAATGCTTTACAATACTTGATTTTTTAAGGACTCAATACATATTTGTTGAATGAATAATTAGACACAAAGCAAGAGAATAGAAACCAACCAAGAGAGGACCCAGAGATAAAGGACAAAAGTAAAACTTAGAATATCACTGACTTACACACACGCGCACACACACACACACACACACACACACTTTAGACACTTTTAAAAGGCACCCTATAGTTTCAGAAATGAGCAACGTGAGAGTTATTAAGGGCAATGACCTACTCAGACACAAATCTTCAGAATACTGGAGTTTAGTTATGACATTCCTTTCATTGGCAACATAGGCAGTTCTTGCTGAGTTGAGGGTGAGGGCTGTCACTGCATACTGAAAGTAACCCAAGCCAGACGATGCCACCAGATACAGTAACTCCCTAGAGTCACAGCTTTATTTTGGTCAGTGATAAGAACCACTCTATCCAGGAGCAGTTTATGGCACTAACTCAAACGCACAAAGATTTACACCTGTCATCTGAGAAAAGCACAGAAGGTTTCGCTAGGAAGTCGCTCCTCTAGACTTCTTTTCAGTTGTCCTTCCAATTTGCTCTTGTATTTGTTCCTGTCAACCTGACCCCAGATTCTAAGTTTTATATCCCACATTCGATACTTGCTTCTAATACTGTTGGAATTAATGACTCTCTGACTTCTCTTCTTGACTTTTCTGCCAAGGTTGTGTATCCTTCTATGGTCTGGCGCTTTTTGTGTTCCAGAGTCTTTATTTTGAATAAAGACTCTCCACTCTTGCCCAAAGGAAACACAAAATCATCCTCATAATTATAGAGACCATTTCATGGGGGAGGGGGAGGTAAAAAAATTATTTATTTGAAAAAATTATCATCCAGAAGCCAGAGGAATTGCATTCCTTTTTCTGAGTTATAAAGAATTACATGCATGAGTACATAGTAAGGTCTGTTAAGTCAACAATGGTTTGAAGGTAGTTATTATAAAGCCATCAGAAACTGATGTCACTTCAATTGGACACCAAAATTTGACATGCCCAGTAATGTAGCCCATGCAGTAGATTTGGGTCTTAATATGTCACTTTCAAAAAACCTTAAATTCTCAGGGGAACATGTGTTAAAAAAAGAAAGAATACCCAAATTGATGTAGATTTGCCAGGATACTACACAGCCTATGGAGCTGAGTAGGCAGCAGAAGCACTTCTTAGGTGAGGCTGTAGTATCTAAACGTGGAGGGGAAAGTCTGGGAAAGGGTGTCTAAGTAGAGCTTTCAGGCACTGCAATCTAAGGAGGTGGGCAGGGCAATGCTATATGAGGCCACGATGGAAAACCAGGGATCCCAAGGAAAGGAATAACAGGTTTAAAAGGACAAGTCAAAATAAGACCCGAAAAATATTACAGACAGTAAATTAGAGCCCACAGCCCACTCCAGACGTCAATTTATGGTACTGCAGTAGCCGCTGCATAGAGAGGTTAGTGAACTACATTTAACGTGTGCATTTCATTTTACTTAATGTTTAAGCTCTTTAATTCTTTGTGTCTATGAAAAGTCACAGTCAGGAAATCCAGATAGACTGTATTAATCAGAGCACATAATTCTAGTGGTAGACATGCTTATTCCCAAAGCCTGGATATATTCCTAGGGCTTTTGCAATGCCTCGTTGTCTCGAGGTAAGAAATATGGTTGGCTCAGCAGCATTTGTTAATTTATGTAAGAAGGAAAATGAATCGCATATAAACATATGGAAATATCCAAATGCCAATTCTTTTAGGTTAGTGCTCTGCATCCTCATTTTCCTTTTAGCCTGAGGTTTATGTTACCAACTTTTAACATTAAACAGACTCCTTGCTCTTAGTTTTCAAATGTGTGTATGTGTGTCTGTGTGTGTGTGTGTGTGTATACACACACATATATATGTATATATATTTAAGACTAAAATTAGTGATTTCTTTGGACAGAAAACTGACAAAGAATGGGAAATCCTTACTTTAGAATATTGCAGTTAAGGGTCATGAACATTTAAGCAGGAGTTACTGCCATCCAGAGGCAGAAAGCCATGAACTGCCATATCCTATTACAATTTTACTATAAAGGAAGTAAGCCAAGAAAAATGTGTAGGTTGTTGCAGTTTTGTTCATTAAATCATCAAAGAATGGAAAACTAATACCTAGATTCAAGTGTCACTGGGTTTGCACTCCTACCGTTGTCGTGAATGACGTAATACATTTAGCATTCTTCAAAGGTAGCCATTGTGAAGGAGAGCCGCTTTCTGTGATCTAAGGCTAACCATTTCCACAGACTCTCCAAGTACAAAAGTGTAAAACATCTTGAAAATGAACTCTTGTATATTTCTTTGAAAACATATTTTTCTTGTTTTGAAGCCATACGATTCCTCAATGGAGACACTAAGGTTAACATTTCTAGTGGCTGATGAAGGCAGCCCATTATCCTTCAGCACAGGCAAAACATCACATTTCCTGGCTATGAATTTTCTGTTAGTACACAGGGATATCCATCATATGAACAGTGCTCCACAATTAAATGTGGTTTTCAAAACATAGACACAGCAATTAATTTTAGCAGAATTATCCTGAAAGAGTCTGCAAACCTGAAAAGTGTGCTGGAATTATATAAGGGACCTGCTTACTACAGAGGCTCAAACTTAGAGAAAAATGGCACGTTGTTCTTCTAACACTCTATCGTCTGACGTTGCTTTTTGACTGTTTAAGAATCTGTTTCTACAGCAATCCCAAAGCCAAAATTTCCCCTAGAAATAAATAAATACACAAATACATTAATGCTAGAATCTTTCTGCTTATTTACACTTTTGCGGTAATCCAAATTCAAACCCTGCATCAATTTGAGTTTTCAACAATAGGAAAAGTAATGACTCCAAACAGACATTTTACATACCCTTGACAGATATGCGTGTAACTGTTTTGAATTCTGAATACATGTACAGACACACACACGTCACATACACACATACAATATGAATGATAAATTAAGTAAAAATACAGTCTGTCTGTTGATCAGTCCTACTTCAATATTCTAACCAGCTTCTGCCTACCCAAAGGATTTCAAGGTGAAAACTTTTTGAGTAAAATAAAATAACTCACAATTGGATGAGAAAATATTATTAAATAACTATTTTTACGCTACCAAAAGTATTTATTTTGCATGTTAGAATATTTTTTGGAAACCTACGTTCAAAGCTGCTAAAAGGGATATGGGTAAAGCTTCACCCATTAATAGTATAAATAATTTTAACTTTAAGAAAAAAAAAATACCAGAGCAAGAGAGCCTGCATTTCTGTAGTTGCACTGTGCTTTGAACCCTGTCTTAAAATCCTGTTCCACTCTTTGTTGTATCTTTCCATTAGACTTCTTGCATGTACAGGGTTATCAGCGCCCTCTACTGGTTTTCTGCCTGAGATTAAAGAAAGAAGAAAAAAGGGAATAAAGCCGTGATTCAAATCCTGGGAAACTGCACTCACCTGATTAAATAGAAAGGCAAAAAAGAAAGACTTAACTATTCTAATGTGATTTATTAGATTTCTTGTTGTCTTAATAAAGTCATTCTCTTTAAATAGTCTATTTATACCAATGATCAGATGTGAGGTGGCTTGTTTCTGAGGACTTTCAAATCATTATTACGTCTTACTTCAGCTCTAGGATAGGAGGTAGCAACATAAAACAAAGAAAACATATTGAAAACACATTGCAAATAAAATTGACATATTTTATATAGACATAAACCATTTATGAATGGCATAGGACAAGGTTTGGTGACACACGCACACCTAATTGTTAATGATGGCTACCTATGAAAAGAAGATTGGCACTGGAGGCAACGGTATGGGATGGGCAATTTCTCTCTTGACTATACACATGTGCATGTTTAAAATTTTAACAAAGAGACTGTATTATGAATCTCGTCACTTCTCAACTCCTCTCTTGCTATCATTTCCTTTCAGGTCATTATTACCCCTCACCAACCTCCTACCTGCTTTCCCAGCACCCTTTTTGATCTCCTATCTGCTTTCCCTGCAGAGAAATCATAGAACAATCCGGGTAATTCTTCTTAAATATGACTTATAGCATGCCTTTCCCCCGTCAAAGGCAGCCAATGGCTCCCGGTCATATTTACAATAAAACCCAGTCTGTTTTGTTCCCTGAATCCTCCCCATAAGCTACAATAATGCCTGGCCCTCAATAGGTGCTTTTATAATGAGTATTTTAATGAATACTGAAGAGACAGACAAACAAGAAGGCACTAAGGTATTATCTTACAAACTTTAAAAGGAAAAGTAATGAAATTGAAACAATAGTGAAAACTGGTTGCTAAACAGCCGTTCAACTTGGGTGAATTCACTTTACCTCTCTGGATCTTACTTGTCACATGGACTAAGTAATGATCCTAGGTCTAAGGTTTTAACGGGCCGAGGTCTCAAGTTGCTACCCCTAGACACACAGGCATATACACACACTCACACACACACCAGCTGTGTGCTTGTTATAGATGAAATCCTATCTTAAGCTGTTTTCTGATGACACTGCACTATGCAAATGACAGAACGCTGATAAATACAGGTGACATTATTGAGCATTTTCTAAGTACCAGCACTGTGTTAAGCATTTATAAATTTATTTAGAGCTTAAGATATTCTCATTTATACTTCAAATAACCCTTGATGTAAGTGCTATTATTTTTAATTTACAGATTAAGAAAATGAGACATGGAGTAATTAAATATCAGTTCCAAAGTCATATAGTTAGTAAGTGACACACTGGGATACAAACCTCTTCTGTCCGTTTGCATCAGCCTAAGCCACCCCAGACCAGTGACAGTCACCAGAGGAATGCCAGACGCTGATTAGCTTCGTATAACCAGTCTCCACCTGACACTAGGGATGGACACATCTTTCCAAGTTATACAAAAGAGGGATGGATATGTGTACAAAACTGGGCTTCTGCTATAAAGGAAAAAGTGAGCAAAACTGGGCAAACAATAACGTTTCTTACAAAATGAAAATACTTGTTAACATCATAAATATCCACCAGTAACAGAGGGAGAGTTAAGTAAATGATTCCATATCATAAAGATAAATAGGAAGAAGCCACTGAAAATGATAACATTGAACAACAAGAAAAACGCAGAGATACAGAAATGCAAAGAGAAAAATCAGAAAGCACTATAATTATAATTATGCAAAATTGTACATGCATATGGGCAAGAATAAGAAAAATGTGTGTTTACTTTTTATTTTTAGATTTCTATTATTCCTGATTTATTATTGTTTATATAGCAAAGAAGAAGAAATCCAGTAATCAACATGAATTTTCCTGAAAATCTACTCTAGACAAATGATCTAAATATAATACAGCTTTAGCAACAGCCTAAGGAAGATTGTAAAGAATGTTTAGCACATACTGAAAATATTAATCCTAACAAAAAGCATATGATGTGTTATATTCCTTTTTATCTTCCCTACCTATCATTTTCTTAGAGTAGAACTTTTCCTTTAATACATATCATTCCCCTCAATTCGAGAGCCTGTCTCTCATTATACATTTAGCTCAAAGTTTAATGTTTTTCCTAGTTGAAACCATCCAACAGTTTTCTCCTGAATTCTATGCCTTATTAGCAATCCCACGTATGAGATATTTCACATTCATAGAGTTCATCGTTAATGAAATACTATGAATTTCCAAATTTGTATAGCAACTATAACTAGATTAAAAGATCACAGGTAATATAGTTTGATGGGGGAGAGGAATAGAAGAAGGTAAGTGGTTTTGGGGTGCAGAACACAGGTGTAAAATTACTTTCTTGGCATTATAGCCTATAAATTGTAAAATTTTAATTTTAAAAAATTAAAATCTTTACTAATTTTTTAAAAAGTAAAATGACATTAATTTCCTGTAATTGTTAAATTACACGCGTGTATAGGTGTCTGTGTATAGGCGATATGTACGTATCATGTTGTAAGTGTTAGTTTTGCCTACGTGTGGGTGTCTCACGTGCATATCTATCAGGATTTCAGTTGAGTTAGCTTGGCACTTGGTTGCTGTTCTCTCTCTCCGAAACTTGAAGTTCAAAACACAGTCAGTAGTGTCCAGTATTAGCTCTACACGGATCAGGGTGTAATTTGAATCATATCGTTATCAGAAAAGTCTTCTCAACTGTATAGTGTTTGGCCCAAAGGATTCTAAACCTTTCAATATTGTTGGCAACAAGATAGAGAGAGGGTCAAAAAATGTTCAGCTGGATTTGAAAAAGAAATTCTCCTAACCAGAAAAAGCAAATGTTCACATCTCCAATTCAGCCATTTGCAAAATAGAGTTAATAGAATTAGTCTTTAACAAAACAAAAATAAATATTTAAGGAAAAAATTGTGAAAATAATTTTAAAATTATATCTATATATTATAGTATATTAAATATTAATCAGTATATTTAATTACTATATATTAATTAGTAAATTTACATATTTAATATATAACACATATATATTATATATTTAATATTTATAAATTACAGAAGCAATAAATTTAAGCCCTGTAAAAAGAAAATTTTAAGTCAATACAAGAAATGAACAACAGAATCAGACTCCCAAAGATTTTATCATGGATAATCACTATAAAACATAAAATAGATATATTTAAAATATATTTAAAACAGAGATCTTTTCAAAAGCACCGAAAGACAAACTCCACATGATCTCACTCATATGCAGAATCTAAAAACGCTGATCTCACAGAAGTAGAGAGTAGAATAGTGGTCACCAGTAGAATAGTGTGGTTGAGGAGGGATGGAGGGAGGGTGGTCAACGGGTACAAAGTTATGATGAGAAGGAATACGTTCTGGTGTTCTCTTGCAGAGTAGGGTGACCACAGTTAATAATCATGTATAATTCGAAATAGCTAGAAGAGTGGATTTTGAATGCTCTCACTGCAAGAAATGATAAATGCATGAGGTGACAGAGATCCTAATCGCTTTGATATGCATGCATACGATGCATACAATGTATGCAGGTATCAAAACCACACGCTGTAATCCATAAATATGAACATTATATGTCCATTAAAAACCAAATAAAACTTTTAAAAATACATAGGTTTATGATACTACTTAGAATATCATATAGGTTATGTGGGGTTGGGGGAGGGGGGCAGGCAAGAAAACAGAATGTAAAAAAAAAACTATCACTAAAATTTAAAATTCGGTGAATAGATGACACAGCCAATTGCATATGACTAAGAAAAAAAGTAAGGTCTTGAAAATCAGTCTAAGGACTAACCCAGAAAACTGGAGACAAAAAGAGTTAAATATAAATAAGAAGTTAATAGACTTGGAAGATAGAGCATCGTATCTAACTGAGGTAATAGAATAGAATAAAGAGGCTTTATGAAAATATATAACTGATCATTCAGATTGAAGAACAGTAAATAACTAGCAGAATAAAGAAAAAATCCACACCTAGACAAATCAGGATGAAACGTCACCATTTCAAGGACACAAAAGAGAGATAACTAAAGCCCAAAGGTGTAACAAATTGGCAATAGAAACCTATGGACCATAAAAACATCTTCATACTATTAAAATTCAATAGCATAAAATTGCATAACCAGCTAAATTATGATTTGAATACAAGGATAAAATAAACACTTTTATTTAATGAACATCTCTAAAGATTTACTTCCAACAGATCTCCCTAAATTAAGTTGCAAAGAACTTCAGAAAAATTGAAAATTTTGAGACAGAATGCATGAGAAGCAAGAAGAAATGGAGCAAAGAAATTAATAATAGTAAATAAGATGGGAAAATGTTGACTATGTAAAACAATAATATATCCACAGTTAATTGTGGAGTCTAAAAGAAAGTAGAATTAATACTCAGAACAAAAATGTATGCAAAACAATTGGGGCTCAATGAAGTTTAAGTATCTTATACTGTCCATGAGGAGAACAGGAAAAATTATTAACTTCAGATATTATCAACAGATACATACCTACTATAAAAAATATAAGAATAAGCACTTTGATAGACTTTGCATGGTAGGTTCATTGACAGTTCTTAATTTTACATAACTCCTTGAATTCATTACCTTAATAACATTCTCCCACACTTACTTTGTGCTTGCCACATTACTTTCTTTGGCCAATGAGACAATAGCAAATTTGATGAAAACAGAGCCTTTTAAAGGTACTTGAGTTTTTCTTCCTTCCTCTCCCTCCCCTTCCCCCTCTCCCTCTCATCTTTCCCCTCCTCCCCCTCCTTCTCTTCTTCCTCCTCCTCCTCCTCCTTTTTCTTCTCTTCTTCTTTCACTTCTCTGAAATTGCTATGAGAAGATGCAGGAGTGAACCTGAAAACATGCCTAGACTAGCTTGCTGAATATAAGATACATGCAGAAGAACAAATTTATTTCAAATAAAATCATCCTAGACCTGTCAGCTCCTTTCCTCTCTCTCCCAAACAATCTGCCTGTTGACCATAGAAGGATGAGCAAAACTAGCTGAGACTGGCTCAAATCAGCAAATCGCTCTGCTTGCTAGAATAATTTTTTGAAAAGAAGTGTCAATAGTAACTTAGTTGTATATTTTAAAATAAAGAAGGTAACTGGATTATAACTTAAAGGATAAATGCTTGAGGGGATGGATATCCTATTCTTCATGATGTGCTTGTTTCACATTGCATTCCTGTATCAAAACATCTCATATACCTCATAAATATATATACCTACTATCTACCCACAAAAATAAAAATCATAATAATAAATGTGTGTTACTTTAGTCCATTAAAATTGGGATAGTTTGTTATATAGCAAAACCTAAGTGATACAAGCACAAAAGAAAAAACACTTTCCAAACTAATAGAGAAAAAAAATCTTCCTAAAAAAGCAATTTCTGTGGGACAATATCAGAAGTTGTAATGTACATATAATTGAAAAGAAAAACGAGGAGAGAAGGGCCAAAGAATTATTTGAAATCACAGTAACCGAGAACTTTTCAAAATTAATGACCGAGAACCACAGATCAGGGAAGCTCAGAGAACACCAAGCAGGATGGATACCAAAAATATCACACCTAGTCATATCATATTCAAACTTCAGAAAATTAAAAAAAGAAAAATCTTAAAAGCCAGAGCAGGGCTGGGTATGGTACCTCACACCTGTAATCCCAGCACTTGGGGAAGCTGAGGCTGGCAGATCACTTGAAGTCAGGAGTTCGAGACCAGCCTGGCCAACATGGTAAAACCCTGTCTCTACTAAAAATACAAATAAGTAGCCGGGTGTGGTGTCAGGTGCCTGTCATCCCAGGCTGAGGCAGGAGAATCACTTGAACCTTGGAGGCAGAGGTTGCAGTGAGCTGAGATTGCGCCATTGCACTCCAGCCTGGGGGATAGAGTAAGACTCTGTCTCTAAATAAATAAATAAATAAATGAAGCCAGAGGGTTTGGGGGTCCAGGGGGACAGCATCTAATCTACAGAAGAACACAAGTAAGAATTACAGAAGCCTTTTTGTTAGAAATCATGCCATCAAGAAGAAAGTGGAGTAAATTTTTTTGAAGTTGAAAGAGATAAAACATAAGCCTAGAGTTACACATTTAAGAATGATTTCGGGCCAGGTACGGTGGCTCACTCCTGTAATTCCAGCACTTTGGGAGGACAAGGCAGGTGGATCACCTGAGGTCAGGAGTTTGAGACCAGCCTGGCCAACATAGCGAATGAAACCTTGTCTCTGCTAAAAATAATAAAAATTATCTAGGCATGGTGGCAGGCACCTGTAATCACAGCGACTCGAGAGATTGAAGCAGGAGAATAGCTGGAACCCAGGAGGTGGAGGTTGCAGTAAGCTGAGATCGCGCCATTACACTCCCACCTGGGCAACAAGAGCCAAACTCTGTCTCAAAATAGAAAAAGAATTATTTCTAGATATCTTAAATCTAGAAATCATCTTTCAATTGTGAAGGAGAAACCAAGACTTTCTCAGACAACCCAAACAATTTTGGGTGAATTTATTACCATCAAATCTTCCCTGCAAGATGTGTTAAAAGAAGTTCTTTAGGTAGAAGAAAAATGATATAGATCAGAAACTTAAATCTACATAAAGAATGAGGAAAAATAAACTATTTAACTTACAGAATCTTTTAATTTTCTTATTCTAAAATAATCTAAAAGATAAACATTTGTTTAAATTAATTACAGTAACAATGTATTTGGTCATTATGAGCAAATGGATAAGTGAAATGAAAGAGAGCAATATTATAAGAAGTAGCAAAGAGGAATTGACACTGTTTAGTTATAAGATAGGCGCACTATACTTGAAGTGGTATACTGTTATTTGAAGGTGGACTTAGATTAGTTAAAATGTATATTATAAACTTTAGGACAAGCATCAGTTTTTTTCAAAGAAGTATAATTAATATTGTATAAAGAGATAATTAAATCATATAAAATACATAAGAGAAGAGAAGATTAAAAGGAAGAAGATAAAAACAAGGAGTAAGTGTATGAATAAAAAACAGTTACAAACATGGCTGATATAAACCCAAGCTAGTAGTAATATACCATGCCAATAGTAATTAAAGAAACCTGGAATAGGTTGCAGTAAGCCGAGATCATGCCATGACACTCTAGCCTTGGCAACAAGAGCCAGACTCTGTCTCAAATTTAAAAAAAAAAAAAAAAAGAGAGCTATTTCTAGATATCTTAAATCTAGCAATTATCTTTCAAATAGCTATACTAATTTAAGACAAAGCAAACTTTGGACCAGGGAAGACTGTTGTAGATAAAGAGGGGTACCACATAATGATAAAGCAGTCAATTCTCTAAGAAGACATAAGAATCTTAAATATGTATGCACCTAACAAGACAACAATAAAATACCTTAGGCACAAACTGGTAGAACTAAAAAGAGAAATTAGACAAATCCAACTAATGCAGTTGGAGACCTCACACACCCTTGTCAGTTTTGACAGCTCAAGCAATTGAAATATCAGCAAGGATTGAGAAGACTGAATAGCACTATTAAGCAATTTCATCTAAATATCACTTATAGAATATTCCATACAAGAATGACAGAATACACATCCTTTTCAAGTACACATAAAATATTTCCAAGAAAGACCACATTCTTGGCCATAAAACACAACAAATTTAAAAGAAGAAAAATTACTCAAAATACATTATCAGGCCACAATGAAATTAAATTAAAAAATCAGTAACAGAAAAATAGAGGGAAATACCCAAATATTTGCAGATTAAACAAAATACTTTTTTCTTTTTTTATATATATATTTTTTGTCGCACTTTAGGTTCTAGGGTACATGTGCAGAACATGCAGGATTTTTGCATAGGTACACACACGGCAACGTGGTTTGCTGCCTCTATTCCCCCGTCACCTATATCTGGCATTTCTCCCCATGTTATCCTTCCCCAATCTTCCTACCCACTGCTGTCCCGCCCCTAGCCCCCTAACAGACTCCAGTGTGTGATGGTCCCCTCCCTGTGTTTTCCATGTGCTCCCATTGTTCAACACCCGCCTATCAGTGAGAATATGTGCTGTTTGATTTTCTGTTCTTGCATCAGTTTGCTAAGAATGATGGTTTCCAGATTCATCCACGTCCCTACAAAGGACACAAACTCATCGTTTTTTACAGCTGCATAGTATTGTATGGTGTATATGTGCTACATTTTCCTGTCCAGTCTATAATCGATGGGCATTTGTGTTGGTTCCTGGTCTTTGCTATTGTAAACAATGCCGCAATGAACATTCGTGTGTGTGTGTCCTTATAGTAGTACGATTTATAATCCTCTGGATATATACCCAGTCATGGGATTGCTGGGTCAAATGGAATTTCTATTTCTAGGTCCTTGAGGAATCACCACACTGTCTTCCACAATGGTTGCACTAATTTTCACTCCCACCAATAGTGTAAAAGTGTTCCTATTTCTCTACATCCTCTCCAGCATCTGTTGTCTCCAGATTTTTTAATGATCTCCATTGTAATTGGCATGAGATGGTATCTCAGTGTGGTTTTCATTTGCATTTTTCTAATGACCAGTGATGATGAGCATTTTTTCATATGTTTATTGGCATCCTATATGTCTTCTTTTGAAAAGTATCTGTTCATGTCCTTCGTCCACTTTTGAATGAGTTTGTTTTTCTTGTAAATCTGTTTTAGTTCTTTGTAGATTCTGGATATTAGCCCTTGGTCAGATGGGTAGATTGCAAAATTTTTTTTCCCATTTTGTTGGTTGCTGGTTCACTCTAATGATTGTTTCTTATGCTGTACAGAAGCTCTGGAGTTTAATTAGATCACATTTGTCGATTTTGCCTTTTGTTGCCAATGCTTTTGGTGTTTTAGTCATGAAGTCCTTGCCTATGCTTATGTCCTGAAAGCTTTTGCCTAGGTTTTCTTCTAGGGTTTTTATGGTGTTAGGTCTTATGTTTAAGACTTTAATCCATCTGGAGTTAATTTTAGTGTAAGGTATCAGGAAGGGGTCCAGTTTCTGCTTTCTAGCCAGTTTTCCCAGCACTATTTATTAAACAGGGAATCCTTTCCCCATTGCTTGTTTTTGTCAGGTTTGTCAAAGATCAGATGGTTGTAGATGTGTGGCATTGTCTCTGAGGCCTCTGTTCTGTTCCATTGGTCTACATAACGGTTTTGGTACCAGTCCATGCTGTTTTGATTACTGTAGACTTGTAGTATAGTTTGAAGTCAGGTTGCATGATGCCTCCAGTTTTGTTCTTTTTGCTTAGGATTGACTTGGCTATGCGGGCTCTCTTTTGGTTCCATATGAAGTTTAAGGTTCATTTTTCCAGTTCTGTGAAGAGGGTCATAGGTGGCTTGATGGGGATAGCATTGAATCTATAAATTACTTTGGGCAGTATGGCCATTTTCACCATATTGATTCTTCCTAACCACGAGCATAGAATGTTTTTCCATCTGTTTGTGTCCTCTCTTATTTCCTTGAGTAGTGGTTTGTAGTTCTCCTTGAAGAGGTCCTTTACATCCTTCTTTAGTTGTATTCCTAGATTTTTTATTCTCTTTGTAGCAATTGTGAATGGCAGTTCATTGTTTATTTGGCTCTCTTTAAGTCTGTTATTGTTGTAATAGGAATGCTTGTGATTTCTGCACGTTGATTTTGTATCCTGAGACTTTGCTGAAGTTGCTTATCAGTTTCAGGAGTTTTTGAGCTGAGACTATGAGGTTTTCTAAATATACAATCATGTTGTCTGCAAATAGAGAAAATTGTACTTCCTCCTTTCCTAATTGAATACCTTTTATTTCTTTTTCTTGCCTGATTGCTCTGACTATATTGAATAGGAGTGGTGAGAGAGAGCATCCTTGTCTAGTGCCAGATTTCAAAAGGAATGCTTCCAGTTTTTGCCCATTTAGTATGATATTGGCTGTGGGTTTGTCATAAATATATTATTTTGAGATACGTTCCGTCGATACCTAGTTTATTGAGAGTTTTTAGCATAAAGGGCTGTTGAATTTTGTCAAAGGCCTTCTCTGCAACTATTGAGATAATCATGTGGTTTTTGTCTTTGGTTCTGTTTATGTGGTGAATCACGTTTATAGACTTGCATATGTTGAACCAGCCTTGCATCCCTGGGATGAAGCCTACTTGATCATGATGGATAAGCTTTTTGATGTGCTGTTTCTATCAGTTTGCCAGTATTTTATTGAAGACTTTTGCATCTATGTTCATCATGGATATTGGCCTGAAGTTTTCTTTTTTTGTTGAGTCTCTGCCTGGTTTTGGTATCAGGATGATGTTGGTCTCATAAAATGATTTGGGAAGGATTCTCTCTTTTTGTATTGTTTGGAATCATTTCAGAAGGAGTGGTACCAACTCCTTTTTTTATGTCTGGTAGAATTCAGCTGTGAACCCATCTAGACCTGGGCTTTTTTTGGTTGGTAGGCTATTAATTGCTGCCTCTACTTCAGCCCTTGTTATTGGTCTATTCAGAGTTTCGACTTCTTCCTGGTTTAGACTTGGGAGGGTGCAAGTGTCCAGGTATTTATCCATTTCTTCCAGGTTTACTGGTTTATGTGCATAGAGTTGTTTGTAGTAATCTCTGATGGTAGTTGGTATTTCTGCAGAATCGGTGGTGATATCCCCTTTATAGTTTTTTATTGCATCTATTTGATTCTTCTCTCTTCTCTTTTTTATTGATCTGGCTAGTGTCCTATTTTGTTGATCTTTTCAAAAAACCAGCTCCTGGATTTATTGAATTTTTGAAGGGTTTTTTGTGTCTCTATCTCCTTCAGTTCTGCTCTTACCTTAGTTATTTCTTGTCTTCTGCTAGGTTTTGAGTTTTTTTGATCTTGCTCCTCTAGCTCTTTCAATTTTGATGATAGGGTGTCAATTTTAGATCTTTCCTTGCTTCTCATGTGAGATGTGTCCCAGAGATTCCCGAACGTTGTGTATTTGTTCTCATTGATTTCAAAAAACATGCTGATTTCTGCCTTCATTTCATTGTTTATCCAGTCAACATTCAAGAGCCAGTTGTTCAGTTTCCATGAAGTTGTGCAGTTCTGAGTTAGTTTCTTAATCCCAAGTTCTAATTTGTGTGCACTGTGGTCTGAGAGACTGTTTGTTATGATTTCCATTCTTTTGCATTTTCTAAGGAGTGATTTACTTCCAATTATGTGGTCAATTTTAGAGTAAGTATGATGTGGTGCTGAGAAGAATGTATATTCCATGGATTTGGGGTGGGGAGTTCTGTAGATGTCTATTAGGTTTGCTTGGTCCAGATCTGAGTTCAAGGCCTGGATATCCTTGTTAATTTTCTGTCTTATTGATATGTCTAATATTGACAATGGAGTGTTAAAGTCTCCCACTATTATTGTGTGGGAGTCTAAGTCTCTCTGTAGGTCGTTAAGAACTTGCTTTATGTATCTGGGTGCTCCTGTATTGGGTGCGTATAGATTTAGGATTGTTAGCTCTTCTTGTTGCATTGATCCTTTTACCATTATGTAAGGTCCTTCTTTGTCTCTTTTGATATTTGTTAGTTTAAAGTCCATTTTATCAGAGACTAGAATTGCAACTCCTGCTTTTTTATGCTCTCCATTTGCTTGGTAAATCTTCCTCCATCCTTTTATTTTGACCCTATGTGTATCCTTGCATGTGAGATGGGTTTCCTGGATACAGCACACCAATGGGTTTTGACTTTTTATCCAATTTGCCAGTCTGTGTCTTTAGATTGGGACATTTAACCCATTTACATTTAAGGTTAATATTGTTATGTATGAATTTGATCCTGCTATTTTGATGCTAGCTGGATGTTTTGCCCATTAGTTGATGCAGTTTCTTCATTGTGTTGATGCTCTTTACCATTTGGTACGTTTTGGAGTGGCTGGTACTGGTTGTTCTTTTCTATGTTTAGTGCTTCTTTCAGGAGCCCTTGTAAGGCAGGCCTGGTGGTGACAAAATCTCTCAGCAATTGCTTGTTCATAAAGGATTTTATTTCTCCTTTGCTTTTGAAGCTTAGTTTGGCTGGATATGAAATTCTAGGTTCAAAGTTCTTTTCTTTAAGGATGTTGCATATTGGCCCCCACTCTCTCTGGCTTGTAGGGTTTCTGCTGAAAGATCCACTGTCAGTCTGCTGGGCTTCCCGTTGTGGGTAACACAACCTTCTCTCTGGCTGCCCTTGGTATTTTTTCATTCATTTCAACTCTGGTGAATCTGACGATTATTTGCCTTGAGGTTGCTCTTCTTGAGGAATATCTCTGTGGTGTTCTCTGTATTTCCTGGACTTGAATGTTGGCCTGCCTTGCTAGGTTTTGGAAGTTCTCCTGGATAATATCCTGAAGAGTGTTTTCCAGCTTGGATTCATTCTCTCCGTCACATTCAGGTACACCTATCAAATGTAGATTAGGTCTTTTCACATAATCCCATATTTCTTGGAGGCTTTGCTCATTTCTTTTCACTCTTTTTTCTATTACCTTACCTTCTCATTTTATTTTATTCAGTTGATCTTCAATCTCTGATATCCTTTCTTCTACGT
Source organism: Cacajao melanocephalus (assembly GCA_963573385.1). Taxonomy (NCBI): domain Eukaryota; kingdom Metazoa; phylum Chordata; class Mammalia; order Primates; family Pitheciidae; genus Cacajao; species Cacajao melanocephalus. The sequence continues at coordinate 47,274 of CAUYLG010013199.1, read as the reverse complement.
GGTCGATTCGGCTATTGAAACTTGTGTATGCTTGGCAAAGTTCTTGTGTTGTGTTTTTCAGCTCCATCAATTCATTTATATTCTTCTCCGAGTTGTTTATTCTCATTAGCATTTTGTCTAATCTTTTTTCAAGGTTCTTAGTTTCTTTGCATTGGGTTATAACATGTTCTTTTAGCTCAGAGAAGGTTGTTATTACCCACCTTCTGAAGCCTGTTTCTGTCAATTCATCAGACTCATTCTCCATCCAGCTTTGTTCCCTTGCTGATGAGGAGCTATGATCCCTTGGAGGAGGAGAGGCATTCTGGTTTTGGGTGTTTTCATCCTTTTTGCACTGGTTTCTTCCCATCTTTGTGAATTTATCTACCTGTGGTCTTTGTAGTTGGTGACTTTCAGATAGGGTCTCTGAATGGATGTCCTTTTTGCTGATGTTGATATTATTTCTTTCTGTTTTTCAGTTTTCCTTCTAATAGTCAGGCTCCTCTGCTGTAGGACTGCTGGAGGTCCAATCCAGACCCTGCTGCCTGGGGATCATCCACAGGGGCTGCAGAACTGTAAGGGTTACTACCAGTTTCTTCTTCTCTTATCTTCATCCCAGAAGGATACCCACCACAAGTCAGCCTGAGCTGTCCTTTATGAGGCGTCTCTTTGGACATATGGGGGTTGGGGAGCTGCTTGAGGAGACACTTGTCCCTTACAGGAGTTCAAGTGCTGAGCTGTGAGCCCTGCTGTTCCATTCAGAGCTGCTGGACAGGTATGTTTAGGTCTGCTGCAGCAGAACTCATAACCACCTTTTTTCCCAGGTGCTCTGTCCTGGGAAGGTGGGGCTTTATTTATAAGTTCCTGACATGCTGCTGCCTTTTTTCAGAGATGCCCTGTCCAGCGAGGAGGTAGCCTAGTCATAGTCTGTCAGCAGAGGCATTGCTGAGCTGCCATGAGCTCTGCCCAGCTACTGTGTGAACTTCCTTGTGGTTTTGTTTATAGAGGTACAGTTAGAACTGCCTTGGCAATGGTGGTCTCCCTCAGTAATGGCAGACTGCCTCTGTAATGTCACACTGCCTCGGTAATGGTGGACTGCTGCAGTAGTGGTGGACTACCTCGGTAGTGGTGGACTGCCTTGGTTATGGCTGATGCCCTTTCCCCAACAGAGCTGGACCATCCCAGGTCCAGGTGCAGTTGCTGCGAAACTCTCTCTCCATAGCGTTTCAGATTGCTCATCTTTGTGGGGGTCGGACGTGCTGAGCCAGATCACCTGACTCCCTGTCTCAGCCGCCTTTTTTGCAGTTGAATGGTGACTCTGTCTCCCAGGCATTGTAGGCACCAGTTGAAACAGCCACCCAAATTTATGTGAGTTTTTGTGCAGAGACCCGCTGCGCCGGCTGAAACAGCCATGCTGGAAATTCATGGCACTTTTCAGCCTGGGAATCTCCTGGTCTGTGGGCAGTAATAACTCATTTGGAAATGTGGTGATCACTCACCCTCTGCATTGTTCTTGCTGGGAACTGCACTCCAGAGCTGTTCCTATTCAGCCATCTTGGATCCTCCCATATACCAACAAAATACTTTTAAATAACAGGTGTCCATGAAGAAGTCTCAAGAGAAGTTAAGAAACATTATGAGAATATAAATTATTAGAATTTGTTGAATACAGTGAAAACCATGCTTTGTGGGAAATTTGCACCAGTAATTACAAAGCTAATGGTCGTGTTATTATTTAATCCAGCAATTATACTTCAAGGTGTTTTTGTTTGTTTGCTTGTTTCAGAGATGGAGTCTTGCTCTGTCACCCAGGCTGGAGTGCAGTAGTGCAATCTCGGCTCATTGCAACCTCCACCTTCCGGGTTCAAGCAGTTCTCCTGTCTTAGCCTCCTGAGTAGCTGAGATTACAGGCACGTGCCACCATGCCTGGGTAATTTTTGTATTTTTTAGTAGAGATGGGGTTTTATCATGCTGGCCAGGCTGGTCTTGAACTCCTGACCTCATAATCTGCCCACCTTGGGCTCCCAAAGTGCTGGGATTACAGACATGAATGAACGTGTCTGACCTAGTCTAAGGTTTTTACCCAACTGATTTGAAAGCTTTGGTTCACACAACAATTTGCATGGAGATGTGCATAAATGTTGTACTTATATGTAAATTATATCTAAATAAATTTAATTTTTAAAATTACTATATAAAAGTTAACTTTATTCCTCTACCAGTATCAACTGTCTTTCCAATGGACTTAAATAGAGAGATATAGTATGTTTGTGGATTAATATATTCAATATTGTTAAAGTGTCCACAAGCTATCTATAATTCAAAAAAATGCAATACAATCTAAAAATGTGTGAAATGTAGAAAAAAACTAACACAGGATGTGCCATATCTTAAGAAATATAAAATTTTATTAAAAGAATTTAAGTAAGAAAAAGTAAACAATTTATCATGTTCATAGATATAAATATACAATATATTTAAATATCACTTTTCTCAAAATGAACTTATAATTATAATGCAAAAATCCTAACAGAACTTATGTGAAATTCTGCAAGTTAATTTTAAAATATCCAAGTAAGAAATGGGATCAATAATCATGATATTTTCGAAAAAGAAATTATTAGATTATTGGCCCTTTTGGATACCAAAGTTTATTTAAAACTAGAACAATTAAAATACAACCATAATGGCATGTGGATGATCAAATGAACAGAACAGATGAAAAATCCAGAAATATATTTATGCCTATATGTAAAATGGCTCTCCTACTGCAAATCTGTGAAGAAAGGGTAAACTAGTCCATAAATAGAACCAGTATAATTGGCTCCACTTAAAAAGATAGATGTCAATGCCCTACCTTATACAAGATAAATTCCGAAAGTATTAAAGAACCAAATGTAAAAAGTAAACTTTTAATATAAAAAAGTTAAAGTCTTTCTGATCCTAGAGTAAGAAAGGAATACTTTAAAAAACATAAAGATTATGATACATAAAGAAGAGTAATTTGACTGTATTCAAATTTTTAAATGTCTGTTCATCAAATGACACCAAACAAACTGAAGAAATAAGCCATAATCATGAAGAACATATTTTAAATACATATAATAAGAAAATAATTTATATTAAGGATATGTAAAGAGCTTACATAAATCAGTAAGAGAAAGACAACTTAAAATGATCTCACAATAGGAAAATGAACAAAGTGTATCAGTAGGCAATCCACAGGAGAGGAAAGCAAATGGGATACAAGTTTAAAAAGATGCCCTCAACCAGTGACAAGGGAAATGTGAACAAAAACCACACTGCAGATTCCCTTTACATAGTAAAGTTTACAAAAATCAAGTTTAAAAGTTCATCACACTGACACAAGAACAGAAAACCAAACACTGCATGTTTTCACTCACAGGCCGGTGATGAACAATGAGAACACTTGGGCACAGGGAGGGAACAACACTCACTGGGCGAGGTGGGGTGCTGGAGGGGAGGGGACGGGCAGGACAGAGGGTGCAAGCGAGGAGGATGGGAAGGGATAACACTGGGAGAAACGCCTGATGTAGGCGATGGGACGGGGTCGGGAATGGAGACAGCAAACCACCATGACACGTACGTACCTATGCAACAATCAATCCTGCAGGATGCAGGATGTGCACATGTACCCCAAAGCCCAAAGTACAAAAAAAAAAAATTCAATGATATCAAGGGACATTGGAGAACAACAGGAACAATGCTGGAATGAATGTATATTGATATAAGTACTTAGGAAATGCATCTGGATCTCCTAAATTGGAAGATTCACATCCCTTACCACCAGCCATCCCACTTCTAGGAAATGTTAAGATATGTACAAAGAAAAAGTAGTTCCCAGAAACAGCCAATAAATGGAGTCAACAAAAAACATCTACCAATCTGTGATCTATTTATCCATAGATCCTGGATAAATGACGTATGCCATACTCTTGCAATGGATTACAATATATAATTGTAAAGGAATGTAAAGGAACTCTAGGATTAACATGAATAAATCTCGCAAAAATAATGGAGCAAATTCCGGAGAGAGATATATAATCTTTACATAAATTTGCAATGTATATATATTTAAATATTTAATTTTAAGCAATCCAATACATTGTTAAAGAATAAATTGGCATATATTAAATAAATATATAGAAAAGATAGAAAATACAGAGAGTGACTTTCTGATGGGAAAAGAGGATAATCTGATTGGTATGAGATAAGAACACACAGGGCTTCAATGATATTTGTAGTGTTTTTATCTCTTAAGCTAGTATGTGAGTTTATGAATATATACTGTATTAGTTATGTCATTTTTAAAATACAAGCTTTTTATAAAAATAAAGAGCATGGAGTATAGACTCAATGTGTTCATCCCTGCTCCATCATTACTTAGTTACTTTGAACCAATTTATTAACCTGTCTAAGCCACAGTGGTCCAATGTAAAATAGTTATAATAGTACCTAACTTACAGAGTTTTGATAAGATTTAATGTGCTATTGTGATCATATTTATAGCATATAGCATAAAGTCAAATGCAGAAATCACTTCACAAATGGGAGCTATTATTACCTGCATATGGCTCATTCCCTAGAGAGTCGTCTGAACATAATTATCATGGAATCATTTCTACATTGTAGGGCAGATAGAGTTTTCTCAAGAGGGTACACACTGGTTACCATGTAACTACCGCGGTCTTTAACTCCTTGTCACTCATGTCTTTGGGGGAAAAAAAATGTACCAAATTTAAGCTGTCTAGTGATAGCAAGTTAATTTTTGAATATAGAAGCAAAATTATCAGAGAAATCCCACTTCTTTGTTAATTGCAAAATAAGCAGCTCTCTAGTCAAGAACTAATTCTAAACTAGCATTTAAGCAAAGTAGGTAAATGAGCTACTCATGGAGCCTTAGAGGTTTTTAATAACTTTCCTCTTCTCCAATAAATTAATGTGTGGCTCTTGGGAGTACTTAAGCTTTGCATGAACAGATAGCTTGTAGTTTTTTTAATTATTTTTATTGTACTGTATTTCCTACAGAAAAGAGAAAAATAAATATACCTTCTAAAGATAAGTAAGTCTATAGAGGATATTCTTTTTGCACTTTTGACCCAATCTAAATTTTTGAGAACCCAATCTGGTTCTCAAAAACATACCTGATAATATAAAAGGAACGAAGTCTTTTTGCATGCTTTGTCACTACTGCCAATTTATGATTTTTTTTTGTTACTTGATTTCATTTCTACTTTAAAAAGAAAACAAACATTTTTAATATTAGCATGCCAACCACCATGACATTCCATTTGCTCTTGGTCTATCTAGTCTTAAACAAATATATAAAAATTGTTAAGAAAAAAAGTATTAAAAATGACCCCTAGACATCTTACTGTTAAGTCAAACTCCAAAGGCGAAAGCAAAGACACTCTTACTGGCCCATGAACAAACTGTACATGTTCATCTTATCCTTCCCAAATCTAGAGGAAATAATAAAAATTCTCAAAAGACCATAAATGTTAACCAGAAAATCGTAATTACTAGTTTCAGTTCCAATACTTTTTCTTCCCTTCACTTTTCCAACGTTGTGCTCTTCTGAGAGAGAATGAGACTTTCCGTCTTGAAATTATGTAGTCTGGTTGGCACATGAGTCTAAACAGACTACAATTAGGAAAATAAAAAATACAACCTACCATTCTACTGGCTAAACTGGAAATAATGTCACCTCAGGTAAGGCCCTTCAACATGCATGTCCCAGGAGGAATGAGACATGAATCTATCCCACCTCACTTCTTACATTCTGCTCTTGAACCAGAGTTTCTCTCATTTCAAGGCTGGCTGAGTTCCCTTACAGTCTAAGGACTCTGCCATTGCAGTAGGGCAAAGATATTACAAACAAATGTGCACTTAGAAAAGCAGGCCAGGTGCAGTGGCTCATACCTGTAATCCGAGCACTTTAGGAGGCTGAGATGGGTGGATCACTTGAGGTCAGTAATTCGGGACCAGCCTGGATAAAATAATGAAATCCTGTCTACAAAAAATACAAAAATTAGCCAGGCGTGTCGGCACATGTGTGTGATCCCAGCTACACAGAAGGCTGAGGCAGGAGAATTGCTTGAACACAGAAGGCAGGGGTTGCCATGAGCAGAAATCACACCACCGCTCCAGCCTGGGTGACAGAGTGAGACCCTGTCTCAAAAAAAAAAAAAAAAAAAAAAGAAAGAAAGAAAGAAAGGAAAGGCAGGGATTGTTAGATTGATATTAGGAAGAATACAGACAAGTACTAAATGTGAAAGGACACATAAAGTTGAAGATTTTAGAGCTATACTATCTTACTTCAGGGGTTGTATTTGGTCTTTGGTGTGTGTGTGTGTGTGTGTGCGTGTGTGTGAGATCACTAGAAAAATGAGTGAGTAGAGTATATCTTTATCTCACTCTGGCAAGACCTTGTTGGAGGCTAGGCAAATTATAACACAGACTACAAAAACTACTTTGATAAAATGTTCCCTACCCCCAAATTATTCATTCATTGAACAGCTATGTGTGCCAGGCACAGTCCTTAGGACCTGAAATTACAGTAGAGAACAAAAGAGATCCCACTCACCTAATGGCATTGTTCTAATCTGCTTAAACTCAGACTTTGAGAAATATACTTCAGGAATTTACTGCATGCACAGTTTGCCTCATGGTAGGATGAGATCAATTTCAGAGAAAGACCAATGCCTGTGGATAGTAGAAGGCGGCTTTTCCACAAAGGAGTAGAAATTCTGTTATGAGTTCAGCAAAGTCTTATGCAGATTAGCATAGTTCCACCAAGAGGTCAGCACTCCAAATCTGTTTTTCTAATTTAAAAAAATTAAAGGTCTCCTTACAACATTAATTTTTTCTGAATGTCACCGTTTACTACATGCTATAAGTCAGCTTATATTTTGTACATATATCAAAAAAGAGTGTCAATTCAAAATGTGTGAAATCATTTAATATCCACATGCTATTCTAACAGATAGCTTTCATTCCTTAGTAGAAGCCTTTCAGAACTCTAAGTAACCTTTTTTTTCTGTTTGAAGCATTTTTTTTTGTTAAGAACATTGTTAATAGCCAAAGTGCTCAATATTTAATTCCCCATGCTGCTAAGGTAATAAAGATGATGCTAAACAATTTATTTGACTAGCAGGGTATGTATAAAATACATAGTCCTTTATTAAGGTAACTAATCAGATGTAAGGCTTCATGAATTTACTAAATAGCATTACTTTTCACATTGAAAAGAAATAAATGTGTAAATTCTCCCTGGGGTACTTTGTTATTATGGTAAACCATAGGAAAAGATAAATGGAAATATATTTCCCTTTCAGGAGGAAACTGCTATGTCTATTCTGAATTATTCCTAGGTTAAATTTTAGATAGTGGTTGATTTCCATTCTTTCTTTCCTCTTTCCTTGCTATTTTGAAATGTCAGAAAACATCCTAAAAAGGGGTGGAAGAAAAATAGGCTATTTTGCTACTTGATAGTTGCTCTTATACACACACACACACAATCCTTTGTAGACAGGAAAACATATTAGAGAAAATACAGTTGATGGATTTATAATAGATTTAATGTTTCCTATCACCTTAGATATATTCCATATTTATGCTGATGTGAACCCAAATATTATTTTTACATTCTTGATTATACTCGAGGATACATGACAACTGGACAGGTTCTTTACTGGTCCCCTTTTTGTCCGTTTTTCCTGAACATTCATTATGTAGTAGTTGTGAATTATACACAGATAGACGATAGATGCACAGATAAACAGTGTAAACCAAAAATAAAATTCTAAGACCCTCCTACCCTCTATCTAAATAAACTCCTTTCCTCTCAGCCAGGGCACTCCAAACCTGAAAGACTGGTTCAGGCCATGACAGGAAGTGGGGTCAGCCATGCCTCACCATGCCCTCCTCTCTTTTGGAAGTCAGGATAAGCTGACCAGCATTTAACATCAATGAGTCTCGAAATCTTCAATGTAATTTTCCAGTACATTTGATCAGCTAAATACATATAGAGAGAGAGTTTTGGCAACAGTTTTCACTTCATTGTTAATGGTTTTTAAAATCAATGCAGCCTTTAAGTCTGATAAGAAACATTTACAAACTATTCAGTCTGAAGTCTGCTACCTGGAAGCTTCATCTACATGATAAAATTTTGGTCTCCACAACCTCTTACCATAACCCAGACGTTCCTTTCTATTGATAATAACTCTTTCAACCAATTGCCAATCAGAAAATGTTTAAATCTACCTATAACCTGGGAGGCTCCCGGCCTTCAAGTTGTCCCACCTTTCTGGACAGAACCAATGTATATCTTAAATGTATTTGACTGACATCTCACATCTCCCTAAAATGTATGAAATCAAGCTGTGCCCTGACCACCTTGAGCACATATTCTCGGAATCTCCTGAGAGCTGTGTCATGGACCACGGTCATTCATATTTGGTTCATAATAAATCTCTTCAAATATGTTACAGATTAGGACTCTTTTCATTGATGACTAGAAAAACAGAAGATAAACAGACTTGAACCATGTGAAATCGCCATTTTGTAGGTCAAAAAATAGTCAAATGTACATGGAAGTTATCTTATGATTGTTTTCATATGAAAAAAAATGGAAGTATAGAAGCTCCTTTGGAAACTACCAACATCTATTGAATAAATGAGAAAATTACATAGTTAAATAAAAGGTGTAAACTCACTCAAATTTAGCAAATAAATCAAATAATTTTATCCTAAATTATTTTTAAGACACTAAGCTGAAGGCTAGATTACACAAACAACATATTTTAAATCACCTACATTTTCTACACTATCTAGTTTATATTTTCATTTTAGAACCCCAAAATTATCCTTCAAGTTTAGAAAGTAACAAATTTACTACTGCAAATTCCAAAAACATGATGATAGTAAAATGACTGCTCTTCTTTACCTGTTTCCAGTGATAGTAATAAGGATAGTATTTTTCATTGAAATTATAAACTATGCCCCAAATAGGAAAATCAGTTTCCAAAATGAAAACCAGTCTACTATGTAATAATCCTGTGCTTTTTAACCTACTAAATATGTCAGCCTGCATTGTTAAGCCAAAGTTGATTATTGTTCCCAAAGGTAGTCTATAGACCAGTGTCATATTAGTTTTATGAAGAAAATTTATAGTCAAAGGAGGAGAATGACTTGCTTAAGATCCTACTTGAATACTCTACTAGTAGTCAGGTTTACTCTCTTGCTTCCAGGAGATTAATTTTTTCACTATGCCACACAAGACGGATAGGCTTCTGTAAATGGACTAGAAAAGAAAAAATAAAGTTATTTACTTCCTAGCAGAGTAGGACTAGGAAATCTTAGCTTTTCTTCTAGATTTCCATTTTCAAGCTGCTACGTTGCATTTTTTCAGCCTCTTTACCTGATTGTGGAATATTAGGCAACATTCATTATGAAAAGAAGCTCATAAGTCCTCATTCATCTACTTCGTCTATTAGTTCTTTTCTTTGAAGCCGACGCTGTATGAAGTTGCAATTTGGGAAAATGCTTTTGAAAGTACTTTTTTAAGGAGTGAGATGAATTTTAAGAAAGGATAGATCTCGAGGCCACTTGTTTCATCTACTGTTACTATAAAACTCTTTTGGTGAATGAAAAAGTGGCCATTGGACATAATTTATCTCTCCCACTCAGTAAGAAGTCCAGTCGAATATCCTATTGATTTCACTGAACTACCTACCTCAAAGATATTTAATGAAGTTGGTATTCAGAGGGGACAAGCCACAGGATGTGTGCCATAGACCAAATATCTCCAGTATAACATTGTGTCAGCTCTGCCTCCATCATGAGATGATCTATTTCAATTGCATGTGAGAAACAATGGATGTTGCAGGTAATAGATAACTCCAAAGTAATAACATCCAAGAAAAACAGAACAGAAATCACTTGAGTACCAGCTTCTAGTCCCTGGGATTGAAAATGAGCTTTCATGGGAGCCTAAACCTAAAAAGGATACACTCTTGTTTTCCAGCATGTTTAGAAAATCTACTATACTTTAAAATGTGTGTATGTTGATTAAAGATAGAAAAAGCAATGACATTTATTATATGTAAACTGTGGCAATGCTAATACTATACCTGAGATTGATGGGCTGAGTCTCGAAATCCTAGATTTAATTTTCCAATATGTTTGACCAGCTAAATACATATACATGAAGAGTTTTGGCAACAGTTTTCACTTCATTGTCAATGGTTTTTAAGATATCGACAGAAATAGGAAATCCTGAAAAGAATGAAATCATTACAGCAAGTTCTACCTGTATATTTTTAGACAATCAGAACAATTCTTTGAAGGCAGCTTGTGGTAATAATTTCATGCACGTTTCCTGTATTGACTGTGCCTGGGATCTGCCCTGATCTGGCTTCCTGGCTGGCTGCCCTACCGTAAACACTGTGAAAATAAAAAGCTGCCACAAGAAACTGCCTTCAAGGCAGACCACTCTACTAAAGCCCATGCCACAGTGGCAGTTTGAGTTAGGAAAAGAAACCACTTCATCAGATTCAAGAAATTCAAGAAATTACTAGGAAATGAATCTACAGCCTTTTTTCCCTTGAGCTAGGAATAGTCGAAATGATGAGGAGGATGAGGATGACTGTATATTGAGCACCTAATGTGAACATAGTGAAAGAAGCACTGAGTTACACATTGAATACCTTTAACCTCTTCCCCGTAACAACACTACAGGACTGCTTTATTCTCCCAACGTTGCAGGTAGAATTACAAAGACATTTTGCCCAAACTCTGGTGGCATGAGGCCTGTCCCCAGCCCAGCACATAACTGACAGAGCTAAAATTCTAACTCATCCAGCAATCAGCTAGCTGACAGCCTCCTAAAGTCAGCAGCAGCAGTCAGCGGCGTCCTGAACAAAATAAAGCATGAGAGAATAGTGCTTTCCACAGAGAGTGAGTGATTTATACATGATCTATCTTTTAAAGCAGTTAGCATGCCTCCCAAGAAGATGCCTGGGTCTCAACAAAATCTAGAGAAAGGATAATAAAAGTATGAAGTGTGTTGACAGAAAATCCAAAAAGAAAATTTAAATGAATTTTGAAACATAACCTTTAAGCCTATCCAAGAAAATTTTATCTATCCTTAGTGAATGTGACTTTTGCTGTCCAATTATGAGAATATATAAATATATATGGCAATTTGAAATAAAATAAAATGTAATATGACTGTCAGTGCATATAATCTTTGTTTTCAACATAGAATTATGTAATTTTAATCAATACAAAATCAGTTTGTAGCAAACACCACCAGTTGAATGATATTTCTTAAATGTCAGCTGAGAGAAGTTCCAAATTATTTGGAAAGCAAATGATAGCTTCAATATCTTGCTTTAGTCATTTATTATTTATGCTTTCATTCCACAAAGAGTTATCGAACATTATTATGCTAGCACCACAGGATAAAATAGTGGGCAAATAAGCATGAAGCAAAACCTGTGCTTCATGAAGAAGCTAAATGACCCAGGGATATCCAATTTTTCTTACTTAAAAGTTTATATAAAAAGTGTGGGCTAGGCGCTGTGGCTCATGCCTATAACCCCAACACCTTGGGAGGATGAGGCAGGAAGACTGCTTGAGCACAGGCATTCCAGACCAGCCTGGGCAGTATGAAGAAACCCAGTCTCTGCAAGAAATACAAAATTTAGCCAGGCATAATGGTGCATGCCTGCAGTCCCAGCTATTCAGGAAGCTGAGATGGGAGGATTACCTGAGTCTGGGAGGCAGGGGCTACAGTGAGCTGTGATTGTGTCAATATACTCCAGCCTGGGCAATGGAGTGAGACCCTGTCTCAAAGAAAAAAAAAAAGTGTGTATTAAGTTCCTTCTATGTGCAAAGCATTTTGTTTCATCCTTAGACCAGGAAGGGGACATATACACATATCTACTTAAGATTATATGTGTTAAAGGCATAAAGAAAGAAATCAAGCTTCAGTGAATCAGGAAGAGAGGATGAGGCCGGTATGGAGTACAGATTAAAGTAAGGCGTAGACAGTTCAGAGCTGGGTTGTGGGTAAGCAAGTCTGTTTGAGACTCTCTACTCTTCATTCTGTTAAACTAAACCAAATGTGGCCTGACACTGCCTCCTCACTTTGAGTTTCTACCTAGCAAACTATAACCTAGTTTAAGAGTATAGTCTTGTAGCAAGTAGTTGAGTTTCAGCCAATCATAGCAGATGAGCTTCAGCCAATCACATGCTACCAACTATCAGAGCATGTCCATAATAGGCAAATGCCACGCTGTTACCAATGTGTCTGTTTGTGTATGTCACCCGCTGTTTCTGTCTGTAGATACTCCCTGTTCACATTGCTGGGTGGAGCTCTCTGAACCTCTACTGGTTCTGAACGTTGCCCGACTCATGAATTATTCTTTACTCAAATAATTCTGTGAAATTTAACTTGAAGCTTTTAATAATCCCAACCTATAACTGTGGTTGATGATGAGCAGCAATACCATATGGTAGAAAAAATATAAATGTGGGGTAAAGAAACCTGGGCTTTCGTCCCACTGCCTCTGCTAATGTACTGGGACATCCAGCATGAGCAACTTCTCGCCTTTGTGCTCGGTCTTCTCAGACAGAAAGAGAGAGAACTTGGACTAGGTGATCTATAAGTTCCCTTCCATTAATTTAACCAAGTAAAACTTTATGCTCTATTTTATTCTGAGGAGGAATTACATATGTAAATACATTTTTACTTCTAATGTCAGAAACTTAACTGTCCTTAATAGACAGATTTAGTAATCCATAAGTGTCATTAACATTTCCAAAGCACCTTTTTTTTTTTTTTTTGAGACAGAGTTTTGCTCTTGTTGCCCAGGCTGGAGTGCAATGGCACTATCTTGGCTCACAGTAACCTCTGCCTCTCAGGTTCAAGTGATTCTCCTGCCTCAGCCTCCCAAGTAGCTAGGATTATAGGCATGCACCACCAGGCCCAGCTAATTTTCTATTTTTAGTAGAGATGGTGTTTCTCCATTTTGGTCAGGCTGGTCTTGAACTCCTGACCTCAGGTGATCCGCCCTCCTTGGCCTCCCAAAGTGCTAGGATTACAGGCGTGAGCCACCACACCCAGCCCCAAAGCATAATGCTTGTTTGCAAATGGCAAATGAGCTACTTATGGATAGAGTGTAAATACCAATCATGTAATCTCAGTCTATATTACTTTGAAAGATGAATGTGAAAGTAAAAGATCAGTGTGGCAATTCCTCATGGATCTAGAACCAGAAATACCATTTGACCAAGCTATCCCATTACTGGGTATATACCCAAAGGATTATCAATCATTCTACTATAAAGACACATGCACACGTATGTTTATTGCAGCACTCTTCACAAAAGAAAAGACTTGGAGCCAACCCAAATGTCCAACAATGTTAGACTGGATAAAGAAAATGTGGCACATATACACCATGAAATACTGCTCAGTCATAAAAAAGGATGAGTTCATGTCGTTTGCAGGGACACAGATGAAGCTGGAAACCACCATTCACAGCAAACTAACACAGGAACAGAAAACCAAATACTGCATGTTCTCACTCATAAGTGGGAGTTGAACAATGAGAACACATGGACACAGGAAGAGGAACATCACACACCAGGGCCTGTCGGAGGGAGGGGGGCTAGGGGAGGAATAGCATTAGGAGAAATACCTAATGTAGATGATGGGTTGATGGGTGCAGCAAACCACCATGGCATGTGTATACCTATGTAACAAACCTGCACGTTCTGCACACGTATCCCAAAACTTAAGGTATAATTTTTAAAAAGATTTAAAAATTTTATTTAGATACCTTAGAGGCCATATGAAAGCACTGACTATGTCAAAAGGGAGATTTGGCTGTGTTGGGAAAAGAAATGCTAAGCAGGGTAGGAGAATGCAAAAGAAAAATGTTGTCCTCTTTATCATTTTTCTAAGGGTTAGCCTTGGTGGCAGATGTTTGTCATCTAGTCAATAAAAGTAGGGGCGACTGAACTCTTCATAGTTAATCCTGAAACATTTTAATTGTTTAGCTATGCTCACGAACATGTCAAGAGTGGCTGGAATTAAATGAGATAATGCACATGAAATGATTTGTATCAACTCTAAAGTATGAAACAGATGTTATTGTTTTTATTTGATAGGGAAAGCAAGGGCAGGCGGCTTTAGAGGATAAAGGTTAAGGGAAGTAGCTATATAAATATGTAAAATTGTATCTGCCATCATAGGCTAATTTAGCCCAAAAAGCAATTTTGCCCTCTCTTAATCATAACATCAATCCCTCACTTCTGAAAAGAAACATAGGATCTTTTAGAGAAAACCTTTCCCTGCCTGAACACAGTAGGGAAGTAACACAGAAGACAAGGTTCTTATCAGGAAAAGAGATTCTAGAATCTGTTAACCCCCAGCATGCCCAGAAGACACTGAGGTTTCATATGGGAGAATTTCCATTCTATTTCAAGTAGAACAAAAAGTGATACAGATTAAGTTCCCGATATCAGCTAGGATTAACTCAATTACCCAGAATTAATTTCCACAATGATCTGCAAAGGACAGTCATTCTGAACTCACCTTTGAGCTTGCCAATTATGGACAATAAGTTGTATGTAAATTTCCATGTGTTTATCCAGCCACGGTGCCAGCAATAATTAGAGAATGATTATAAAACATCATTACTATTTTCTGAAATTGAATTTGGCAGTAGTTGAGGAACAATCTCTATTCTCAAATATTTGTGATGGTCAGCCTCTGAAGCCTCCTTGAATCATAAAAGCATAATAAGCATAAAGTAGCTCCAACCTCAAATAAGAAAGAGATACATTCTAATTTCTACATGAAAGTCTGAATAGTTTTCTTCACAACTTTCTGGTAATCCAAACTTATGCTCATAACACTTGACTTCCCAACATAGTTTCAAGCATCAAATCATATTATTCTAGGCTCAACTTCCCTGTTTTTCAAACTTGATTCTCTGTTACTTCTTTTAACATTTTTTTCCCGATGATATAGAAAGAAACGGGATGTTTGTCCTGATTTCAAAGAAAAAAAAAATAACCAGAATATTGCACTCATGTCTCCCCATAGAGTCAACACTTTCCACCTAAGGGTGTCTTCATCACAGAAAATAGCCTGGAGACAGAAGTATCCCTAGGAGCAGCTAAGCTTTGGCTACGGGAGGACAGAACACTGAGGTATGTTACAGGGAGATGCAAGCTTAAAGATCAGGCTTTCTCCATATTTCTGGCTGATTACTACCTAAGTGCCCCGGAAATTTCTGACCAGCCATGGAAGTTTTATGAAGGTTTAATTACTGGCGTGACACAGCCAAGCAAACATTGTCCCTTGATTGCTCAACCACATAGGGTCTAGGTAATCTCTTACTATGCCTTCTGTGCCATAATAACATAAACTAAGCTTTTGAAGAGATAGGGACCAGAAAAGAAGAATCTTCCCCCCATCATATCCCTCTCTAGTGGCCACAGAAGAGTAAGAAATGAGAGCCTCATGGAAATTAGAACCAGAGGCAGCTGGTTTAGCTATTGTCGTTACTCTATCAAGGCTCTTGCTGACCCTGCCAAGTAAAACCAATGCAACAGCACTTCATACCTGTTAAAATGGCAGAAAGTAGACAGCTGATAATGCCAAGACAAGACAGGGATAGGGAGGTGTAACAATCCTTGTGCACTGCTTGGGAAAGTGTAAAATGGTTTGCCTTTATGAGAGAGGATTTGGAGCACTTAATCATGTACATGTTCACATTCCTCAAGATTCATCAGCTTCGTGTGTGTGTGTGTCTCTGTGTGTCTGTGTGTGTGTGTGTACATAAACTCTCACACAGGTCTCTAAAAAAGCCTGTATGAGGATATTTATCTCCAAGGCAACTTGAATATCCATCATTGGTAGGAACAAAATAGTGGATGCCCACAATGATTTAACCAACTGATTAGATGTACACATAGTAACAAAAATGGATCTTATACATTTAGTTGGGAAAAAATTAAGAAACAAAATAAAATATTGCAATACCTCATGTATAACTTTCAAGATAGAGCTACACAAAACCGCAATATACATTTAGAAACAAAGATTGCAAACAGAAAGATTTACATTAAACACTCTAGAACAGGGGTCCCCAAGCCTCAGGCCATGGACCAGTACTGTTAGAAACCAAGCCACACAGCAGGAGGTAGCAGCAGGTGAGCAAGTGAAGCTTCATCTATATTTACAGCCATCCCCTATCATTTTCATTACCTCCTGAGCTCCGCCTCCTGTTAGATCAGCGGAGGCATTCGATTCTCAAGGAGCACAGACCCTGTCATGAACTGTGCATGTGAGGGATCTAGGTTGCAGGCTCCTTATGAGAATCTAATGCCTGATGATCTGTCACTGTCTTCCATCACCCCCAGACTGTACTGTCAAGTTGCAAGAAAACAAGCTCAGGGCTCCCACTGATTCTACATCACAGTGAGTTGTATAATTATATTATATATTACAATGTAATAATAATAGAAATAAAGTGCACGATAAATGTAATGTGCTTCAATCATCCTGAAACTACCCCCTGATCCCTGGCTGGTCTGTGGAAAAACTGTATTCCACAAAACCAGTCCCTGGTGCCAAAAATGGTTGCAGACTGCTGCTCTAAAAGGCTGCCAATGGGGGCGGGGAGAAAATACAAGTAGGAAATGGGGATAAATAGAAAAAGAAAGGAAGAAAGGAAGAGAGGGAGGATCCTTATATAGAATCATGATAATTTTCTTGAACTTGGACATATGTTTAATGTAATTATCTGTATCTTGAGTCCAAACGACATTTCACCTATGAAGTTTGACTCATGTATTTTTCTTCTCATTCTTTGTTCTCTTCCTTTATGTCAAGTCTTTTTCTGACATGATATAAAATCATATGCCTATGACAGGCATTAAAAAGGAGAGGTGCTGGATCCGATATCCTTGGCCTAATGGATCCCCTTGCAGAGATACAGGGCTCCTTGCACACACTGGGATATCTAGGTCCAAACCCAAAATTCGGATACAGACTATCTAAAATCATTGTATTTAAAAGCAGGAAAGGGCCGGGCGCCACTGCTCCCATTACACTCACGCCTGTAATCCCAACCAACACTTTGGGAGGCCGAGGTGGGGGGCAGACCACACCCAAGGTCACGAGTTTGAGACCAGCCTGGCCAACATGGTGAAACCCTGTCTCTACTAAAAATACAGAAAATAGCTGGGCATGGTGGTGGACACCTATAATCCCAGCTACTCAGGAGGCTGAGGCAGGAGAATCACTTGAACCCAGGAGGCAGAGGTTGCAGTGAGCCGAGATCGTGCCATTGCACTCCAGCTTGGGCGACAAGAGCAAAAATCTGTGTCGAAAAATAAATAATAAGTAAATAAATAAATAAAAGCAGAAAAGACTAGATATCAATCAAAACCCTCACATCTTATAAATGAGGTGGCTAGAACCTACCAGGATAAAAACTGACACAGAGAGAATGCGTAACACTCAACCCAGTTAGGAGATTTTCCACTATATACTTGTACAACACATTACATATTTGATTTACCATTATCTTGTATAATTTGCCATTATTTCACCCTATGTTTTTCAGTGCAGTAGCAATATTTCTTTTTACCTCTCTCATTGTCTCCAACTCAACAAAAATGTTTATCAATGAATAGAAGCTAATTCATTCTACAATATTGATTAGGCTACCCTGCTATAGGTAAAGTTATAGGCTCAATAACTAGAAGAACTAACTACTTCCTTCTGGAAACGTATCTGCTGGTCATTATGAGAACTGGGTTCACAACAGACCTTTATGAAAATTAGGTGAGTCTTGATTACATCAGTGAGTTGGTACAATAATGAAGAAACAAATTATCTCTCTAAGAGGATTCTTGTTTCACCTCAATTCTCACCCCGAACACAGCAAATTAATTAAACCATGACTCAAGATAGGGTTCAGTACTTTCTGCTTGCTAAATCCTTTAATCTAATATAGAATTAACCTCATTGGAGCCTTGTCACATTGATTTCTCTGCAACTAATGTGTCACAACAGGACACGCGGGGTGGTGGAGGGAAGTAGCAAATAAAACTTTTACATACAGTCTAGTTATTACAGAACTTGTTACATGCCTACACACCATGCTGGTCCACACCTCTGTGCCTTTGCCATGTCACCCAGCAGCCAGGAGGTTCCCAAGGCCTGGTTAATTTTTACTCATCTTTTAAGACTCAAGTATTATTCACCTAGGAAAACTCCTTGAGCCCTCACTACACATTAAAGAAGTAATCTGAGGCCAGGTGTTGTGGCTCAAGCCTATGATCCTAGCACATTGGAAAGTGGGTAGATTGCTTGAGCTCAGGAGTTCAAGACCAGCCTGGCCAACATGGTGAAACCCCGTCTCTACTAAAAATTAGCCGGGTGCAGTGGCATGTGCCCATAGTCTCAGCTACTCAGGAAGTTGAGGCATGAGAATTATTTCAACCCAGGAGGCAGAGGTTGCAGTGAGCTGAGATCACACCACTGTACTCCAGCCTGGACGACAGAAGGCGACTCCATCTCAAAAATAAACAAGTTAAAAAAGTAATCTGAGTGTTTGTCTTTTATGCTCACCAGTCAAAGCTGTAAGAATACAGGAAATGGGTTTTTTTTTTTCATATTCTCTATATTTATCTACCCAATTCCTGACTTATAATAGGGACTCAATAATTGAACAAAATAGATATGAGAACTAAGAGAGGCAAGATCAGGAACCCAACTAGATTTTTCAGATATATCAATCCAGAGGTTACAGTCCAGCCTGGTCCAAGTAGAGTGGAGTTTACAACTAAGTAATCACAACCAATTATAGATTTCTTTCTTACCCTCTCCACTGATAGGGTTTGGATCTGTGTCTCCACCAAAGCTCATGTCGAATTGTGATCCCTAGTGCTGGAGATGGGGCTGGTGGGAGACGATTGGGTCAGGGGGGTGGAGTTCTCATGAAGGGGCTAGCACCATCCCCTCAGTGCCATTCTCGTGATAGTGAGTGAGAGAGAATTCATATCTGCTTGTTTAAAAATGTGTAGCGCCTCCCTTCTCTCTCTTTCCCTCCTGCTCCCACAATGTAGGACGCCTGCTCCCACTTTGCCTTCCACCATGAGTAAAAGCTTCCTGAGGCCTCCCCAGAAGCAGAAGCTGCTATGCTTCCTGTACAGCCTACAGAACCATGAGCCAATTAAGCCTCTTTTCTTTATAAATTACCCAGTCTCAGGTATTTCTTAATAGCAGTGCGATGGACTAATACAACCACTCCTACAGTTTCACTTGATTAGTCTTTAAAAAAAAAGGTTACATTCTAAATGATAGCATAGCACCATAGGTTCAGACAGGCAAAAATAGCTCCGTTAAGGCAGTGTAGGGTAGAAGGTAATCTCAGGTCAGAATACGGTAAATGGTTCATGAGTATAAGTTTCAAGCAAGAGGAAGCAGTTACTCAGGTTCTGAACCTAGGCAACAAAGTGTCAAAGACTCAGGCAGGATACCAGATAATAAAGGATCAGAATACCAGGAAATTAGAACCGGCTACAAAGCCAATAACTCTAGCCAGGGCTCTCTATAAACTTCAGGTCAAGTACAGTCTGGTTTCAGAATATAGGCAAACCCAACATCCAAGTTGGCAACACGTCAAAATAAGTCACTAGTATGAACAGCAAAGAGATCAAGAACAAACCATCTTTTAAATAGCTTACTTTCATGTCACTCAACATGAATTCGTAAGACAACACTACATTCTAACATCTCTATCTAAAATGCCCAAGATTGGAGCTCTTACAGCAATACAACATAAGTAGGTTATAAAGTCTCCCAATTTGGTTTCAATGCATATTCTTATGTATTAATGTTATCATTCCAAAACAACTGTATTCAAAATCTAGAGAGGGGCCGGGCACGATGGCTCACACCTGTAATCCCAACATTTTGGGAGGCCGAGGTGGATCACCTGACGCCAGGAGTTCGAGACCAGCCTGGCCAAGATGGTGAAACAGTCTCTCCTAAAAAATACAAAAATCACCCGGGCATGGTGGAAGGTGCCTGTTGTCCCAGCTACTCAGGAGGCTGAGGCAGGAGAATCACTGGAATGCTGGAAGTGAGCCGAGATCGCACCACTGCACTCCAGCCTGTGTGGCAAGAGTGAGATTCTGTCTCAAAAAACAAACAAACAAAAAAAGATCTAAAGAGGGTTTTAAGTGCTCCCACTACCAACAATGACAAAAATGTGAAGTAACACAAATGTCAAGAAGCTAATGATTTAGGCATTCTACAGTGTATATATATTTTAAGACAACATGTTGTACACAATAAGTATGCATGACTTTTGCCAATTAAATAAATGAGATTTACAGAGGAAAGATGTTAAATACTTCGGAAATAGTACTGTCTTATATAAGCCTTCTGATAGATTTTTAGGAAATAGAATTTTAATTCTCATATGACAAAACTGCTTATTCGACTAAAATCTAAAATTTGTAAATGTAGATTTATTTTTATGTGTTAAGATATGACTTTAAATTTTTAGATTTAAAGCTGCAGGTTTACTTAACAGAAAATCCAGCTCAAAAATAAAATAACAGCTTCTAAAGATGCTATCTAATAGCCTGAAAAGTCATTATTTTTGCAAAGTCAGCTTTCTCCACAGTCACCTCAGTTTAAAACTTTTTTGGAGAATCAGCCATTTCATCAAAGCCCCATATCAGATAGATGTCAGATGATGGCTTTTCCGGGATGCCAAGGAGTTATATCCTTCTCTGAAAATATTTTAGGAGGAAAAATTACCTCAACATCAGTGGATAATGCAGTAGCAATGACAGAAAATGATTTAAAACTTTTCCAGACTGGGTTTTTTAAAAGAAACTTCCAGAAGCCATTACCAAACTTCCTTCCCCAATAAAAGTATTCCAATACAAAAGAACTAGCATGGGTATCTTACACTTTGTTTCAGAGAGGAATGGTTTAATGCCTTTTTAGAGCAATCCACTGATATTTCAGCAAGAACATTCTTGAAGACTTCAGATTACAGAGGATGGGTGATTGGAAAAGAATTTAAGATGTTAGAATGTTTACTCGGTTATCAGAGATGGGAGAAGTGGAATAGGATTTAGGGCAGAGAGTCAGTCAAGTGTGCAGCTCCTTCTTCTCTTTTACTTAACCGAATGAAATGAGGAAAACCAGAGAAAGGCTTTAAAATTAAATAACAGGAGCAGAAGTGGTTTCTTCCAAGGCACCCTCTGACAGGAGCAAGCATTCTTTTCTCTCCTTTAACCTGGACTTGGCATTCTTGTTTTAGCATTACATATACACATTTCATTCTTCATGGGAAGTGGACATTTAGTTCTAATTCTAAAATTCTGTTTTAATTAAAACTTTGTCTAAACGTAATGTGGTGCCCTAGACCAAATCACGGAAAAGAAAAAGAGACATCCGTGGAAAAACTGGAGAAATTTGAGTAATATCTGAAATTTAGTCAATAGTAATGTACAAATGTTGATTTCTTAGTTTTTCTAAATGTACCAGGGCAATACGGGATGTTAACAAGGAAAACTGGGGTATACAGAAACCATCCAGACAATCTCTGTCAACTTTCTAAATCTAAAATTACTTCAAAAGAAAACTTTTTTCTAACTCTATGCTATGTTTGTCAGTAAGTAGAGGACAGTAAATTTACCATTCCATACAAAACTTATTTTACCTATGCTGCCTTTGAAATATATTAAATCTTTTAATAGTTAAACTAATAATTTTAACTTCTTTTGGAAGAACAGATGTATAAATGCACCTGGAGATGCTGTAAACTCATTATAAATCAAGCTATACATGAAAAAGCATTCATATAAGATAAAAATGCCAAGATATAAATTCATATGGCTCTTGAAAGAATAATAAATTCAGATAATGAGGACTGTGAATTTCACATTTTTATACGAAAGTAACTTCTATAAAAGTAATGGAAAAGCTAAGTTATACAGTAAGTCTATAGAATTAGGATTTAAAATGTTGGAAATACTTAGCATAGGATTAACAGATTGAATTATTATTATTTTTTTTGACATTGGTATCACTCTGTTGGCCAGATGAATGCAGTGGTGCAATCACAGCTTGAATATTTTGATGAAGGAGATTCACTGATATTTTGTCTATGCATTTCTGTATATGCATACTAAAAGGCACATATCTATTTAATTATTCAGTGTTGTATAATAAAATATGCTGAAATACAGATGATTTTTGACTTACAATGAGGTTATCTCTCAATAAACCTGTTGTAAACTGAAAAAAAAAAAAGCCATGGAAAGTTCTTTTCACTATGACTTGCAAAAAAGAGCAAATTATTAATTAATTTCAATTTAATAAAATTTTATTAATAGTGACCCACTGCTCTGATATATTGGGGTAGGGCTGAGAGGTACTGAATAAACATAAAAGCATGAAACTGAGTATTTGTTGATTCACAAAATCTGCAAGAGCTTTTCCTTAATATATGTCTGTGGCTTGAGTCACTGAAAGAACAAACTTGGTAAGTAAAAATAAATAGCTACATAAAAAATTAATGTGGAAAAGGAAAATCAGATTTTACTTTATGAATTTTCCATTTAAATATTTCTCAAAATGAATCATTATTCAATCTAAAGGCAAGAAATAAATGTGATTAAGATCTAACAGAGCGATGATTGGAGGTGCAACAAAAACACAGTGATAGGTATTGACAAATGCCACAGGCAGCAATGTCCTCACAGTGATTCCCCAGGAACCACCATCACGATCCATCCTCCTTTTTGCAATGAGCCAATCTATAATCACTCTAGATAATTAATCTTGTTTCTAATTTTAAAAGATACACAGAAAGGACACTCACATGGACTCCCTCAGTTGTACATCGCAACATTTAGCAAATCTCATTGTCAAAGAAGTTTTTCCTCACTTTAGTTTCCAAATCACTATGTAATTCTATGTAAGAAAAACAGAGCAGATATTAGTACGTTAGGATCTCTAGCAATCTCTTCTGTGTTGGTATAGAGTTCATCAATTCCTCAGAAATTGATGGCTTCTAGATGAATGAATAAAATAAAACTTCTGAAACTTTGCCCCAGGATACTGACAAACCAACTTCCCCAATGTGACTCCCATTCTGACTCACCCCAACATATCCCAAACTGGAACAGCAGCAGACTTACGAAACTGATGCTGAAACAGCCACTGTACTCTTTTTTTTTGATGGAGTCTCACTCTGTCGCCAGGCTGGAGTGCAGTGGAGCAATCTCAGCTCACTGCAACCTTGGTCTCCTGGGTTCGAGTGATTCCCCTGCCTCAGCCTCCCAAGTAGCTGAGACTACAGGCATATGCCACCATGTCCAGCTAGTTTTTTGTATTTTAGTAGAGACAGGGCTTCACCACGTTGGCCAGGATGGTCTCAATCTCCTGACCTCGTGATCCACCCGCCTCCACTTCTGAAAGTGCTGGGATTACAGGCATGAGCCAACGTGTCTGGCCCACTGTACTCTTCTTAATGTCACAGTACTCCCTAATCCAATATACATACTTACAAAATACATAGAACCATCATCAATAAGGTTGAATATGACTGCCTTTTTGAGATTTGTATTAGAATAGGAATACATTAAGAAAATAAAATCTCATTGTGAGATCTTGTTGATAAATGTTAAGTTTATGAATACTGATGTTGGGAAATGTTAAGTTTATGAATCCTGAGAAATACTGAGTGTATGATAAAATAGATTGTTTGCTAGGAAGAATGATGGCATGGAAAACCTAGCCACCCCCACCTCCCAATGTAGAAAACTACTTGGGGCATTCCAAAGTGGCAGGACAATGTATAAATATCACATATCGGTTAAAACAATTATTTAAGATATCTGACCCCAGAGCTCCCTCGTAGAGAATACTTTTTAGTTCGTCTGTGATCAGTGGTAAGCAGGCACCAGCTGCCTAATCGGCATATTTTGTGTTATGAGAAAAGACTGAACATCTGTTTGTTAATAATAATCACCTGTTGAGACATTATAACTGCGTGGGTCAGAGTCTACTCAAGGGCTTTCAGCCTGGAATGCTGTCAACCCCTGAGGCTCTCAGCTCAGAAGGCTCCTGGCCCCCCGGTTAGACCCACTTTGCTGTTCTATCCGGGTGTCTGCCTCTCAGTTCCTTCAGCGCCACCTGGGTGGAGGTCTCTACTGCCGAGCTGGTACTTGGCAAGATCTAATATGATATAAACTTTACATTAGTAAAGTTCCACAATAATACTCCAAAGCAGGTAGCTCATTAGGAAAATATTATACCATAAACAACTTTTCCATACACCTTATTATTTTTATGTAATTTCTTGTGGTTTCTTTAAAATATATTTTTCATACAAAGAAAGTTGAGAAATTTACTTAGACACTAAAATTAACAAACTACCCTGGATTTGCAATTCAATTAATTGTCCTTTCTTTGTGTTTCTTGGCAGGCTCAGAATACTTGGTAAGATTTAGCTCTAACTAATGTTGACAAAATATTTTAGGCCACTGGAAATGTCACTAATGTCATTTTCCAGGCCAGTTTCAAATTGAAAACATGTTCATATTTTGCACACAGTTTTGTCACACAACTTCTCCTCACTGAACTCACAGCAATTTAAATGTTTTTTAAATACAGGTATTTGTGGATACTATATGGCAATTTTTGATCAACCAAGTGAAAATAGATTTATTCAAAAATGTTTAGTTATTTTTATTTAAAAATTTTAAAGCATTAACGTTAACTTCATGTTGCAAACTATATAATTTTATACACATTACCAAATTATCCTCACAGTGCCTAGGCCAACCAGTATTTCCTCCCCTGTATCCATGGAAAAGAGAGGTTAAATACATGATAAAGTGCAGTTAATAGAAAGCAGAATGGAAAAGTCATCTTTTGCCTTAAATTCTAGCTTAGTGTTATGCCCATAAGATCCTTTTTCGTAAGAATAATGTGAATTTTTCATTATAGTGAAACTTGTAGACAGATTGAGCTATCTATAGTTTGAGCCACTTTCTGAAAGAATGAAATTGGTAAGTAAAAATAAATAACAGTATAAAAATCAATACAGCAAGGAAAAATCAGGTTCTGTTTAATGAATCTGCCTTTTAAATCTTTACACAAACAAATTATTATTCTATCTAAAGGCAGGAAAAAATGTATTGAGATCTAATAGAGTGATTTAGGGGAACAACAGTAAAACAGTGGTAACAGGGATAGGATGGAAGAAGGAATTTGGGAATACTTGGCCCCTTGGCAAAACCTGAGTCTTCTTGTTAGATAATATGATTTTAAAACTCTGCCTCTGGGTGACAGTTTCTTCCACTTACTCTTTAGTTTTAGTTCTACCTGCGAGAATAACTGAGAAGGTTTTTCTAAAATCGAGTACAGTAGACCCTCCTTATCAGAAGGGGATATATTCCAAGACCCCTAGTGGATGTCTGAAAGCTCAGATAGTACCAAACCCAATTGCCATCAATAAGAACATGTTTCTGTCCATGCCTTTCACCCATACATTTGATGCCTTTTCCATGTTAACTAATCACTTACCATGCACTGTGGCTGAAATGCACAGTTTGAGGTGCAACAGCAAAATTAGCATAAACCTCTTTTTCCTTCTTCACAATATCACAGATAGAAGCTCTGTTCTTACCCACAGATCTCAGCAACCTCAGCATACTATTTTTTCCTTTCCTTATTAAATCAAGAACTTTCACCTTTTCACTCAAAAGAAGTACTTCACAGCTTCTCTTTGGCATATCCAAATTGCCAGCATCACCAATCTTGCACATTGGGGCCATTACTAAGTAAAATAAGGGTTATGTGAAGACAAGTGTTTCAATGCTGAGACAGTGGATCTGACAGCCAAGATGGCTACTTAAGTGACTAAGGGCAGGGTAATAGAAAAGAATGTACAGGTAATGTGTTGACAAAAAGATAAACATGGGGTTGGCCTTACAGAGACATGGGAGGCTGGATTTCAGTGGAAGACGACCGACTGAAAGGATTAGTGAGCACAGAATTGGGCCTGGTCTGGAATGTCCTAGGGGACTAGGCAGTGATCAAAGTGGGGAAACAAGAAGGGGGGTAAAAGAACTCACTCTCTAAATGATAGTCAATGGAAATAGAGTTTCACTTATACAAGTTGAATAAGTTCTAGAGATCTGCTGTATGATATCATGCCTACAGTAAACAATACTGCATTGTTATGCCTAAAATTTTGTTCAGAGGATAGATTACATATTAACAACTAAATTATTATTTTAGTTGTTCTTACCACAACTAAAATAATAATTCATTCACTGGACCCAGAATATAGGGCAGAGGGGTCTTTGTCAATGAGCAAGGCAAGGAAGGCCCTGCCATTAGAACCAAGACATAAATTCAGAGCACTAAAACATCATCAATTAATGTTGAATGGAAAGAATTACTGGTCCAGTAAAGGATCCATAGTTTCTCCTTTACGCTTCTTTTTTCTTTCTAATATAATCTACTCTCTCATCTCCTTATCAAAATAGAACCAAATCTATTTTCATACTCACATTTTATATGTAAATGTTTCATGTAAACATATATATTCCATCTAAATTTTTGTTTCTGATTGTAGAAGGGAAGTCTTTGAATACTGCTAGTGAACAGCTGTCACAAATAGATAAGTCAGTTTTCTAATTCAGGGATGACTCGGCTGATTCCAAACATTCACCTAGCTTGCCATATCAGACTTCTTTATTTTAAGGCAGAGTCTTGCTTGGTTGCCCAGGCTGTAGTGCAGTGGTACAATCATAGCTCACTGCAGTCTTGGACCCCTGGGCTCCAGTAATCCTCCTGCCTCAGCCTCCTAAGTGGTTAGGGCTAGAGGCATGTGTCATCATGGCCCACTAATTTGTTGTGTGTGTATGTGTGTGTGTGTTTTAATTTTTGTAGAGACAAAGTCTCACTATGTTGCCCAAGCTGGTCTTGAACTCCTGTCCTCAAGTGATCCTCTGGCCTTGGCCTCACCAGACATCTTTGATATGAGAAGTCAGCTGTTGCATCACTGTGGAGTTTAGGAAGCGTGAGAAGATCCCCAGCCCTCTTGTCTCTTCACCTTTTTCACTGAAGCCCTTTCATCATTCCTCCTTTTCAAATCTCTTTACTTTTAAATATCCTTGATATATCAGTTTAAATTTCATTCCTAGCAGCGTTTTCTTACCCCTGCATTCATTTGTTGCTTTTGTGATACCTAAAGTTCCTTTACTATCATCATGCTATATTATAATTTCCTGTTTACCTGCCTGTTCTCTACTAGACTACAAATTCCAAGAAAGAAGTGGCCAAGCTTATTTATATACAATCGCAGCCTCAGCACCTAGACTAGTGTTCACCATTTAAAACTAAGCATTCAATAAATATTTGTTAGAGAAAAGAAAAACTACATAAGCCAGGGATCCACATTCTGCTCTCTCCTTTTACCTGTAACTCTAAGTCTCTCCTGCAATTTTCTCTTTACTTCCACTCACCTCAAAGCATAGTGTGTCATCCAACAAGCCCATAGCATTATAGTTTAAAATGTCTACAGCGTCAAAGACTGGCAGGGCTGTTCAATGTCTTTATGGTGCTGCCATCATCCTAAAGCAAGCCACGGTCTCCTCTTTCCTGAACTAAGAGTAGTAAGCTGAGGTCTCCTTTCCATCTTTTGCTCATCTTCAGACTATTCTCCCAGGAGGAATGAGGGTCATCTTTTGAAATCGTAAATCACATCCTTTCTCATTTCCTTAAAACTGTGGAATGGCTTACCAATAAAGTCAGAATAAAGTTGAATCTTCTTTTTCCATATGGTAGGAAAAAAACGGACTCTGCCTTCCATATGACGTAACTCTGCTCCTCCCTCGCGTTGCTCTTTTTTTGGATTTTCAAACATATCTGGAGAGTGTTCCCTCGCTAACCCTTTTCCTCCCCAACTCTTTCATGCCAGCCTCCATATTGGTTTCCAGGAAGGTCTTCCCTGACCACCTTTAACAGGAAAGTGCCTTCCCCAAACTCTTACTTTCTCTTAATTATTCTCTACCATTTCAATGTGTGCAGTTTCTTCAAGTCATGGATTGGGATCTCCACCAACAATGTACAAGACCCTTTTTCTCCACATCCTTACCAATACTTCTTGTTTTTTTCACAATAGCCATTCTGAGCCAGGCACAGGGGCTCGCACCTGTCATCCCAGCACCTTGGGGGGCTGAGGCAGGTGGATCCCCTGAAGTCAGGAGTTCGAGACCAGCCTGGCCAACATAGTGAAATCTCATCTCTACTAAAAATACAAAAAATTATCTGGGTGTGGTGGCGGACACCTGTAATCCCATTTACTAGGGAGGCTGAGGCAGGAGAATCGCTTGAACCCAGGAGGCAGAGGTTGTGGTGAGCCGAGATCGCACCATTACACTCCAGCCTGGGCAACAAGAATGAAACTACATCTCAAGATAGCATGGGGAGAAATACCAGATATAGGTGAAGGGGAGGAAGGCAGCAAATCACACTGTCACATGTGTACCTATGCAACAATCTTGCATGTTCTTCACATACACCCCAAAACCTAAAATACAATAAAAAAAATAATAATAATAGCCATTCTAACAGGTGTGAGGTGACATATCACTGAGGTTTTGATTGGCATGTCTCTGTTGATTAGTGATATTGAGTACCTTTTCATATAACTTAGCCATATTTTATGTTGTCCTTAGAAGTTTAATCAAGATCTCTCCGTCTACCTGTTTTACTATCTTCTCTTTCTCTAGACTATGAGTTCCATGAAGTAAAGGCCTTCATCTACTTTCTCCTCTGACTCCCCAACTTGTAGCATAACACTTGGCTTGATACGTATTTGTTGAATAAATTGTTGAATAAAAAAATGTACAAGTGGGAATTGAAAACCAACAAGAAAATCTTCAACCGTGGGACACTTGAGTCCATGTGGGAACTGGGTAGCGTTAAGAAGATGTGCAAGGTTTCTCAGGCTACATAATCCATTACCACAGACTGCAAAGCTCAAACAACAGAAACTGATTTTCTCACAGTTCTGGAAGCCGGAAGTCCCAGATCAAGGCTCTGGCAAATTCGGTTTCTGATGACTCCTCTCTCAATGGCTTGTAGATGGCTGCCTTCTCACTGTATCCTCACATAGACTCTCTGCGTACACGTGTGGGGAGGGAAGAGATATTTGGAATTGCTTCCCCTTCTTATAAGGACACCAGCCCTATCAGATTATGGCCCTTATGACCTCATTTAACCTTAAACACCTTCCTAAAGGCCCTATTTCCAAATCTAGACCATCGGAGGGGTTAGGGCTTCAACGTAGGAGTTTTAGGTGGATATAATTCTGAGCATAATGAAGAAAAGACCTCGATACTAGGGAACAAGATCTTGGATCCTTGCTTGTGTACCTGTGTGGTTGGAGGGGATGGGAAGGATGGGAGCAGTGGTGAGTAGTAATGAAAATCTGATAACACAAGTTATCGGGAAAATTAACAAAGGTTTGAGAGAGCAAAAATATGAAAAAAAAATACAAATTTAGGTTTGGATGTGTGAGATGTATCTAATTACAGTAATTTGTGTGAGCTATTTATTATTTTGGTAAGTATACAACAAAAAATGATCGTGTGTAGTAATAAATCTGTGGCAAATCAACTTTGATGTAGATTTATTTTAATTAAAACCACAGACTCTTTATATATGCTCTGTCTTCATGACTCTACTCTCAAGGAAGACTGGTTATCTGTGTACAGAACAGATTCTTGGGATTTCTTTTGTTTTGTTTGGATGGTAGGGGAAGAGATATTGATCTTTAAAACAATCAGAGGAAGTTTTTTGTCTCTCTGATGCCAAGTTCCGCCAGGCCACCCTACTGTGCTCAGTGTTTCTGATCAGCCCTGCCTGTTTGTTGATCTCATTCGCACGATTGTTCACGGGGTACTGGTAAGGCAATGTTCTAAACCTCCTAATTCAATGCACAACTTGACGTCTGAAGTGTCTCTGTTCTATCTTCTCTGCTAAGAACTCTTTGACTAGCTAAAGCCTACCAATATATGAAGATTCCATTCAGCTGTCCTCTTATCTAGGAACCCTCATCTGAGCCCCTAGAATAGATCAGATGCTCCTTTAGCACCTGATACGCAGCTCTTTCGGAATTGATTGCAATATGGTGCAGTCATCTTTATGTTTGTCTATCTCTCTTACTAGCCTGTTTCTTCATTCATTCCACATGTACTCACCAAGCATCTATTATGTTCCGGAATTGTTCTGGGTTCTTGGAATGTCTTGGTGAACAAAATAACACAGTGACCTAGAGGAACTTACACTCTAGTAACAAGAGATAAATGCCAAACCACTTTAAAAAATAAGTAAAATATGCATTATGATATAGTTGGATGTTTGTAGCCTCAAATCTCATATTGAAATGTGATCTTCAATGTTGGAGGCGGGGCCCAGAGGGAGGTGTTTGGATCATGGGGAGGGCTTGGTGCCAGTACAGTCATGAGCAAGTTTTTATACTTAGTTCACAGGAGAGCTGATTGTCTAAAAGAGCCTGGCATCTCTCTTGCCATGTGACACACCAGCTCTCCTTTTCTTCTCCATGAGTAGAAGCTTTTTGAGGCCTCACTGTAAGACTAGCAGATGGTGGTGCCATTCTTGTATGGCCTACAGAACCATGAGTCAATAAAAATAAATCTCTTTCCTTTAAAGATTACCCATCCCCAGGTATTCCTTCATATCAGCACAAAACAGACGAACACACACTATCATAAAAGAAAGTGACAGCAAAAAGAGTAGAGAAGGGAACTGGGTACATGTGCAAGAGGTAGGGGTGAAGACAGGGAGCAGTATTGGATAGTGTGGTCAATGCCGGACACTGATAGGGTGACATGGGAGCAAGGACATGAGGACATGTGAGAGTACCCCTAGAAGGAGGGCACTCCAAGCAAAGACAGTAGATAATGCACAGCTGTTAAGTAGGAGCTGCCTGATGTTTTCAAGGAACAACAAGTTGGCCAGGGTGCCTGAAGCAAAGGGAGTAAGGAGAGAGTGGTAGGGAAAGGAAATCATGGCAATGTAATGGGTTTGAAATCATGGGAGGTCTTACAGGTCATTGTAAGATTTTGGCTTTTACCCTAAATGAAACAGGCAGCCATTTCAGGACCTTGAGCAGAAACAATGACATAGTAATTTACATTTTTAAAAAATAAATTATGGCACCTGATATGAGGTTAAATTAACAGGATGGAGACAGGAAGCCCTGTTAGAAGATTATTTTAGTAAGAAGAGAGGTGACGGTCACTCAAGAGTGGTGAGAAGTGGGCAGGTTATAGTTTAAGACTTTAAAGACAGAATACACAGCATTTCCTAACAGATTGTTGGTCAGAGTGAGGAAATGATAGGAGTCAAATATAACTGCAAGATTTTTGGATCAAGTAACTGAAGAAAAAAAAAATGAAATTGGCATCAACTGAAATGAGATCACCAAGGAAGTCTGTGTAAATGAAAAGGCAGGTCAAAATCTGAGCCCTGCAGCCCTCCAACACAAAATAGCAGGCGAAAAGAGTAGGAACCAAGGACAGACACCAGGAAAGACTTCCAGAAAGACAAGAGGAAAAGCAAGAATGTGTGGCCTGCAAAGACACGGAGGCTTCCATCATGAAATTTAGCTCCAGAATGACTGCAAGAACAACCTTTAGGTTAGCCAGAAAACCTTATTAAATATCTTCCTTATTGCTTTTGTAGAGGTCTCCAACCTTCATAGATGTAATTTTCCTGTTCTTACTGCTTTTCAGGTTCTCCAAAACGAATGCGTTCATTATGTAAAAAATATAGTAAGGCCTTGAACAAAGGGGATGAATGAAAAACTAAAAAACACATTGAAATTTTAAAATACTAACCTTAGCAGATACTCACAGATTTTTAAGTTAAGGAAAGTAATACCGTATCAGTAAATAAGAAACTCAGTAGAGGCAATGTACTGAGTTTTGGTAGGACATTTGAAGCACTGCATTATAAAGTCCTCAAAGAAAATGTTTCAAATTGATTTGGTTAGGCAACTTGTTACTGAGGTTTAAATAGCGAATAATAAAAAATGGCAACAGCCTGAATTGAGAGAAGATATTTAATGGGATGGCAAAAAGGCCAGGAGTAAGTCTTGTTTTATGTAGCATCTTAATTATTTGGAAGGAGCAGTAAACATTTACAGATTGTATTTTGAGATGGTGTTAATGATATTGCTACAAAAATGATTACGAGAGGAAAATAAAATGCAACAGGGCTTGGAAAATTTGGAAATATTAGAAAGAAAAAGAATAAAGTAGAAGTGAATCAAAAACAAGTTTTAGAAATGTTCGAAGAATAAAACTTTGAAAGCAATAATTCTAGGCGTTTTTAACACCTACAGAAGCTTACATAGTTTTCTCAGTATAATAAATGTGATGAATACAGAGCTCAGCAGTTCGTTCAACCCATTCAAAGATGAAATGATCATATTTCTCTTTAGATAAAATAGAACCTAGAAAAAAAAATGGTTAAAGTTTTGCAATACTTCAACCTGAAACTGATACATACTTACTAATATAATAATAGAATTGGGCATGGATTATAAGTACTATGAGAGGTAAAACAAAGTTAATGAAATTATTGTGATTATCATGGTGGATGAGAGGCAGGACTAGATTGCAGCTCTCAGATAGACAGAGTAGTGTGTGGAGGCTTGCATCGTGAATTTTAGCTCCAGGATGACTGCAAGAACAAACCAGGAATCCCAAGAGGACCCACAGACCCTCAGAAGGAAGCAGACTACTCCTGTAGGACCCAGGACATACACCAAACACAGCGCGGGTATCCACAGCTGAGAGACCCATAGACAGGTCACATCACAGGACTCTGTGCAGACAACTCCCAATACCAGCCCAGAACCAGGGACACTCACTGGGTGGCTAGACCCAGAAGAGAAGTAACAATTACTGCAGCTCAGCTCACAGGGAGCCGCATCCATAGGAAAAGAGGGAGAATACTACATCAAGGAAACACCCTGTGAGACAAAAGAACCTGAACAACAGCCTTCAGCCTTAGACCTTCCCTCTGACAAAGCCTACTCAAAAGAGAAGGAACCAGAAAACCAACCCTGGTAATAGGACAAAACAAGACTCTTCAACACCTCCAAAAAAAAAAATCACACTAGTTCACTAGCAATGGATCCAAACCAAAAAGAAATCCCTGAGTTACCTGAAAAATAATTCGGGAGGTTAATTATTAAGCTAATCAGGGAGGCACCCGAGAAAGGCAAAGCCTAATGCAAGGAAATCCAAAAAGCCATACAAGAAGTAAAGGGAGAAGTATTCGAGGAAATAGATAGCATGAAGAAAAAACAATCAAAATTTCAGAGAACACTGGACACACTTTTAGAAACACAATATGCAGCAAACCACCATGACACATGCATACCTATGTAACAAACCTGCACATTTTACACATGTATCTCAGAACTAAAAATATAATAAAGAAAAAAAAAGAAATGCAATATGCTCTGGAAAGTCTCAGCAATAAAATTGAATAAGTAGAAGAAAAAAATTCAGAGCTTGAAGACAATGTTTTCAG
Organism: Cacajao melanocephalus; assembly: GCA_963573385.1. Taxonomy (NCBI): domain Eukaryota; kingdom Metazoa; phylum Chordata; class Mammalia; order Primates; family Pitheciidae; genus Cacajao; species Cacajao melanocephalus. Next base: position 13,568 of record CAUYLG010013199.1, on the reverse strand, counting down.
ATTAACCCAATCCAATGTAGACAAAGAAAAAAGAATAAGGAAAATACAAACAAAGCCTCCAAGAAGTCTGGGATTATGTTAAATGACCAAACCCAAGAATAATCAGTTTTCCTGAGGAAGAAGAGAAATCTAAAAGTTTGGAACACATATTTGGGGGAATAATTGAGGAAGATTTCCCCGGCCTTGTTAGAGACCTAGACATCCAAATATGAGAAGCACAAAGAACACCTGGGAAGTTCATTGCAAAAAGATCTTCACCTAGGCACACTGTCACAGGTTATCCAATGTCAAGATGAAGGAAAGAAACTTAAGAGCTGTGAGACAGAAGAACCAGGTAACTTATAAAGGAAAACCTGTCAAGTTAACAGTAGACTTCTCAATGGAAACCCTACAAGCTATAAGGGATTGGGAACCTATATTTGGCTTTCTCAAACAAAACAATTATTAGCCAACAATTTTGTATCTAGTGAAACTAAGCATCCTATTTGAAGAAAAGGCACAGTTGTTTTCAGAGAAACAAATGCTGAGAGAATTTGCCATTACCAAGCCACCACTATAAGAACTGCTAAAAGGAGCTCTAAACCTTGAAACAAATCCTGGAAACACATCATAACAGAACATATTTAAAGTATAAATCACACAGGACCTATAAAACAAATACACAAGTTAAAAAGCAAAAACAAAAAGACAAAAAGAAAGAAAAAAAAGTACACAGGCAACAAAGAGCATGATGGAATGCAACAGTGCCTCACATCTCAATACTAACCTTGAAGTAAATGGCCTAAATGCTTAAAAGATACAGAACCACAGAATGGATAAGAACGCACCAACCAACTATCTGCTGCCTTCATAAGACTCATATAAACTTAAAATAAAGTGATGGAAAAAGGCATTTCATGCAAATGGACACCAAAAGTGAGCATAGGTAGCTATTCTTATATTAGACATATAAGAAACAAACTTTAAAGGAACAGCAGTTAAAAGAGACAAAGTGGGACAGTATATAATGATAAAAGGCCTTGTCCGGCAGGAAAATATGACAATCCTAAACATATATACATCTAACACTGGAGCTCCCAAATTCATAAAACAATTACTAAAAGACCTAAGAAATGAGATAGACAGCCACACGATAATAGTGTGGGACTTCAATACTCCACTGACAGCACTAGACAGGAATATAGAAAGCCAACAAAGAAAAAATGGATTTAAACTATACCTTGGAACAAATGGACTTAACAGCTATATACAGAACATTCTATCAAACAACTGCAGAATACACATTCTACTCAACAGCACATGGAACTTTCTCCAAGATAGACCATATGATAGGCCATAAAATGAGCCTCAACAAGTTTAAGAAAATTGAAATTATATCAAACACTTTCTCAGACCCCAGTGGAAGAAAACTGGAAATGAACTCCAAAAGGAACCTTCAAAACCATACAAATACATGGAAATTAAATGACCTGCTCCTGAATGAGCACTGGGTCAAAATGAAATCAAGATGAAAATTTAAAAATTCTTAAAACTGAATGACAATAATGACACAACGTATCAAAACCTCAGGAGGCAGCTAAAATGATGCTAAGAGGAAAGTTCATACATCAAAAAGTTGGAAAGAGCACAAACAGACAATCTAAGGTCACATTTCAAGCAACTAGGGAAACTAGAACAAACCAAACCTAAACCCAGGAGAAGAAAGGAGATGACCAAGATCAGAGCAGACCTAAATGAAATTGAAACCAAACAAACAAACAAACAAACACAAATAATAAATGAAACAAAAAGCTGGTTCTTTGAAAGGATAAATAAAACTGATAGACCATCAGCCAGATTAACCAAGAAAAGAAGAGAGAAAATCCAAATAACCTAACTAAGAAATGAAACGGGAGATATTACAACTGACACCACTGAAATAAAAAAGATCATTCAAAACTACTATGAAAACCTTTACACACATAAATTAGAAAACCTAGAAGAGATGGATAAATTCCTGGAAAAATAAAACCCCCTTAGCTTAAATCAGGAAGAACTGGATACCCTGAACATATCAATAACAAGCAGTGAGATTGAAATGGTAATTTTAAAATTACCAACAAAAGAAGTCCAGGACCAGACTGATTCATAGCAGAATTTACCAGACATTCAAAGAGGAATTGGTACCAATCCTTTTGACACTATTCCACCAGATGGAGAAAGAAGGAGCCCTCCTTAATTCATTTTATGAGGCCAGCATTGCCCTAATACCGAAACCAAGAAAGGACATAACAGAAAAAGAAAGCTACAGACTGATATCCTTGATGAGCGTAGATGTTGAAATCCTTAACAAAATACTAGCTAACTGAATCCAACAATATATCAGAAAGATAATCCACCGTAATCAAGTGGGTTTCATACAAGGGATGCAGGAATGGTTTAACATCACAGGTCAATAAATATTATATGCCACAGAAACATAATTAAAAACAAAAATCACATGATTACCTCAATAGATGCAGAAAAAGCATTTGACAAAATTCAGTATCCCTTTATGACTAAAACTCAGCAAAATCAGCAATCAACAGATATACCTTAATGTAATAAAAGCCATCTATGACAAACCCACAGCAAATATAATACTGAATAGGGAAAAGCTGAAAGCATTCCCTCTGAGAATGGGACAAGACAAGGATGCCCACTCTCACCACTCCTTTTTGACATAGTACTGGAAGTCCTAGCCAGAGCAATCAGACAAGAGAAACAAATAAAAGGCATCCAAATTGATAAAGAGGACATCAGACTGTTACTGTTTGCTGACAATATGATTGTCTACCTTGAAAACCCTAAGGACTCTCCCAGAAAACTCCTAGAACTAATAAAAGAATTCAGCAAAGTCTCCAGATACAAGATTAACATACACAAATCAGTAGCTCTTCTATACATCAACACTGACCACCCAGATAATTAAATCAAGAACTCAACCCCTTTTATAATAGTTGTAAAAAATAAAATAAAATACTTAGGAATATATCTAACCAAGGAGGCAAAAGACCTCTACAAGGCAAACTAAATCACTGCTGAAAGAATCATAGATGACACAAACAAGAAACACATCCATGCTCATGGATGGGTAGAATTGATATTGTGAAAATGACCATACTGCCAAAAGCAATCTACAAATTCAACAAAATCCCCATCAAAATACCACCATCATTCTACACAGAATTAGAAAAAAAAAATCTAAAATTCATATGGAATGAAAAAAGAGCCCACGGAGACAAAGCAAGACTAAGCAAAGAGAACAAACCTGGAGAAACCACACTATCCGATTTCAAACTATACTATAAGGCCATTGTAACCAAAACAGCATGGTACTAGTATAAAAATAGGCACATAGACCAATGGAGCAAAATAGAGAACCCAGAAATAAACCCAAATACTTACAGCCAATTGATCTTCAACAAAGCAAACAGAAACATAAAGTGGGGAAAGGACACCCTTTTCAACAAATGGTGCTGGTATCATTTGCTAACCACATGTAAGAGATGAAAATAGATCCTCATTTCTCACCTTACACAAAAATCAACTCAAGATGGATTAAGGATTTAAACCTAAGACCTGAAACTATAAAAATTCTAGAAGAGAACATTGAAAAACCTTTTCTAGACATTGGCTTAGGCAAGGAGTTTATGACCAATAACCCAAAAATAAATGCAATGAAAACAAAGATAAATAGCTGAGACCTAATTAAACTAACGAGCTTTTGGACAGCAAAAGGAACAGTTAGCAGAGTAAACAGACAACTCACAGAGTGGGAGAAAATCTTCACAATCTATATATCTGACAAAGAACTAATATCCAGAATCTACAAGGAACTCAAACAAATCAGTAAGAAAAAAAAACAATCCATCAAAAAGTGGCTAAGGACATGAATAGACAATTCTCAAAGAAGGTATACAAACAGCCAAGAAACATGAAAAAAATGCTTAACATCACTAAAGGTCAGGGAAATGCAAATCAAAACCACAATGTGATACCACCTTACTCCTGCAAGAATGGCCATAATCAAAAAATCAAAAACAGTCGATGTTGGTGTAGATGTGGTGATCAGGAAACACTTCTACACTGCTGGTGGAAATGTAAACTCGTACAGCCGCTATGGAAAACAGTGTGGAGATTCCTTAAAGAACTAAAAGTAGAACTACCATTTGATCCAGCAATCCCACTAGTGGGTATCTACCCAGAGGAAAAGAAGTAATTATACAAAAAGATACTTGCACACACATGTTTACAGCAGCACAATTCACATTTGTAAATCATGGAACCAACTCAAATGCCCATAGATCAACAAGTGGATAAAGAAACTGTGAGATACATATATACACACACATACATACATATATATATATGTGATGGAATAGATGTATATATGATGGAATATATACATATATATACATGACAGAATATATATATATATATATATATATATATATATATATATATATGATGGACTACTACTCAGCCATACAAAGAAATGAATTAATGGCATTTGCAGTGACCTGGATGAGATTGGAGACTATTATCGTAAATGAAGTAACTCAGGAATGGAAAACCAAACATTGTATGTTCTCACTGATATGTGGCAGCTAAGCTATAAGGACGAACAGGCATAAGAATGCTACAATGGACTTTGGGGATTCGGAGGGAAGGATGGGAGGAAGGGTGAGGGATAAAAGACTACAAATATGGAGCAGTTTACACTGATCAGGTGATGAGTGCACCAAAATCTCTCAAATCACCACTAAGAAACTTATTCATGTAACCAAATAGCACCTGTACCCCAATAACCTATGGGGAAAAAAAAGCAATGAAATTAAACCAATCTTCAGGTATTCTGTTTTTCCTGCAGATTGTAAACTCTAAACAACAACAAAAAATGCTTTATGGCTGAAATTCCTCTAGCACTGGAGTTATCAAGAAAGAGAAGTTGGTTAAGGGGTACAAAGATATGGTTAGATAGAAGAAATAAGTTCTAGTATTCAATAGTACAGTATGGTAATTACAGTTTACAATAACTTATTGTAGATTTCAAAATAGCCAGAAGAACTGTAATGTCCCCAAAACACACAAGAAAAATGTTTGAGGTGATAGATGTATAAATACCATGATTTGACCACTACACATTGTATGTATGTATAAAAATATCACATGTACCCCAAAAATATTAACAACTATGATATATCAAATTAAAAAATTTAAAGAAGAACACTTTATTATAAAAGACGCTTTGCGTTAGATTATTATTTTACCCAACTATGGTTCATGTAAATGTCCCAGAACATATTTAAGATAGACTAGGCTAAGTTATGATGTCTGGTAGGTTTTTTTTAACATACAACATTTTCTACCTCCTCCCACCCACCAACCATCCAACAGGCCCCAGTGGTGTTGTTTCCCCCCCAAGTGTCCATGTGTTCTCATCATTCGGCTCCCACTTATAAATGAGAACATATAGTATTTGGTTTTCTATTCCTACATTAGTTTCCTGAGGATAATTGCTTCCAGCTCCATCCATGTTTCTGCAAAGGACATAAACTCATCCCTTTTCATGGCTGCATGGTATTCCATGGCATATATGTACCACATTTTCTTTATCTAGTCTATCATTGAAGGGCATTTAGGGTGATTCCATGCCTTTGCTATTGTGAATAGTGTTTCAGTGAACATACATATGCATCTATCTTTATAACAGAGTGATTTATATTCTTTTGAGTATATATCCAGCAATGGGATTGCTGGGTCAAATGGTAATTCTGCCTCTAGGTCTTTGAGGAATCACCACATTGTCTTCCACGATAACTGATGGCTTAATACCTGTGTGATGGGATGATCTGTGCAGCAAATAATCATGGCACACATTTACCTATGTAACAAACCTGCACATTTTGCACATGTATCTCTGAACTTAAAAGTTTGAAATTAAAAAAAAGACACACAATATCTTCAACTTACAGTGGGTTTATTAGGGTGTAACCCCAATGAAATTCAAAGAGCAACTGTATAGTCACATTCTGAGGTACTGGAGGTTAAGACGTCAACACAGGAATGTGGGAAATGGCAAAAACACAATTCGGCCCACAACAATGATTAAACAGTTAAAGGGTAAAAGAACAAGGCACCCTAGAAGAATGAGCAGTGTAAAAACAAAAAAAACTAAGTACACTTGTGGAAATGAAAATTTAAAAACTGTAAATAGAATAGCCATTTAGATACAAAGGAAAAGAAAATTGATGAATTAGAAGACAGACTTAGAAAAATTACCTGGCATGCAACTAGAAATATTTAGAGGAAGAAAAGATAAAAATGAGATTGAGACATCAGGTATTGAAGAAGAAATTCTACTATATGTATCAGAGAAGTTCCAGGTAGAGTGAATTAAGATAATACAAAGAAATAATAGTTAAGACATACTGGCTCAGAATTTTTCTAAATTGATGAACAATAGAAATACTAAGAGTGATGAAGCTCAATAGGAACAGAGGGAAAAAATGAAAAATAAATGAACAACTCACATCAGAAACATTGAAGTGAAATTAAAGAAACCAATCATGAAGAAAAACAATCTTAAAATTACCAGCAGAAAAAGACAGATTACCTGCAAAGAAAGAAAAATTCACCTTTCACCTATTAGATTTCCCAATGGCAATAATGGAAAGCCACTTTAAGAAAAACAAAAAGATCTATCTCCAAAGTTCTGAGACAAAAGTAACTTTCAATGTAGATTTCTTATACCTAGTTAAATAAGAATTCAAGAGCAAGAGCAAAGTTATTTTCAGACTATGATAGCATTTCTCATGACCAGACCATTAAAGACTATTAAAAGCTGTACATTAGAAGGAAAATTAATTACCAGAGTATAAAGAAACAAAATTAGCAAAGAAATGACTAGCTCAAAATGGATTAAAAACTCAAATGTAAGACGTGTAACTATGAAACTACCAGAAGAAAACACCGAGAAAATGCTATGGGACATTAGTCTGGGCAAAGATTTTTGGGGTAAGCCCTCAAAAGCATAGGCAACAAAAGCAAAAGAAAAAAAAATGGGATTTATTTCAAGCTAAAAAGCTTCTGCAGCGCAAAGGAAACAATCAACGACAAAGGGAAGGGACAACCCACAGAATGGGAGAAAATATTTGTAAACGGTGCATTCAAGAAGGAACTAATAACAAGAACATAAAAGACACTCCAACAATTCAGTAGCAAAAAAAGCAAATAATCTGATTTTAAAATGGGCCAAAGATCTGAGTAGATACTTCTCAAAAGGCATGAAAAAATCCTCAATGTCATTAACATAATGGAAATGAAAATAAAAATCACATTGAGATATCATCTCAACTAAGTTAAAAAAAAAGAGAGAAAATAACAAATGCTGGTGAGGATGTAGAGGAAAGAGAATGCTATTGATGAGAATGTTAAGCAGGACAGCCATTATGGAAAACGGTATGGAGGTTCCTCAAAAAACTAAAAATAGAACTACCATATAATCCAGCAAGCCCACTGCCATGTATATATACAAAAGAAAGGAAATTAGTATATTGAAGAGATATCTGCACTCCTGTGTTTATTGCAGCACTATGAACAAAAGCCAATATATGGAATCAACCTGTGTCCATCAATGGATACGTAGATAAAATGTCATATATATACATAAGAGAACATTATTCAGCCATAAAAAAGAATGGAATCTTGTCATTTGCAGCAACATGAATGGAGGTCATTATGCTAAGTTAAATAAGCCAGACATACAAAGACAGGTATCACATGCTCTCACTCATATGTCGGAGCTAAAAAGTGGATCTCATGATAGAGAGTAGTATGGTGGTTACCAGAGGCTAGAGAGGGAGCAGGAGAGATGAAAATAAATTGGTTAATAAATACAAAAATACAGTTAGATAGAAAGGATAAGTTCTGATATTTGATAGTAGAGTAGAAAAATTATAGTTAACAATAATTCATTGTATATGTTAAAATAGCTAGAAGAGGCTGGCAAGATAGTCAAATAGGAACAGCTCCGGTCTGCATCTCCCAGTGAGATCAATGCAGAAGGCACGTGATTTCTGCATTTCCAACTGAGGTACCCAGTTGATCTCATTGGGACTGATTAAACAGTGGGTGCAGCCCACAGAGGGTGAGCCAAAGGAAGGTGGAGCATTGCCTCACCCAGGAAGCACAAGAAGTTGGGGAACTCCCGCCCCTAGTCGAGGGAAGCTGTGAGGGACTGTGCCTTGAGAAACAGTGCATTCCAGCCCCGATACTACGCTTTTCCCAGTCTTTGCAACCCGCAGACCAGGAGATTCCCTCGGGTGCCTATACCACCAGAGCCCTGGGTTTCAAGCACAAAACTGGGTGGCTGTTGAGGCAGACACCAAGCTAGCTTCAGTTTTTTTTTTTTTTCATACCCTAGTGGCACCTGGAATGCCAGTAAGACCATTTACTCCCCTGGAAAGGGGGCTGAGGCCAGGGAGCCAAGTGATCTAGCTCAGCAGATCCCACACCTACGGACCCCAGCAAGCTAAGACCCACTGGCTTGAAGTTCTCACTGCCAGCACAGCAGTTTGAAGTCAACCTGGGACGCCTTAGCTTGGTGGGAGGGGAGGGGCATCTGCCATTTCTGAGGCTTGAGTAGCCAGTTTTACCCTCACAGTGTAATCAAAACCTCCTGGAAGTTTGAACAGGGTGGAGCCCACCACAGCTCTGCCAAGCTGCTGTAGCTAGACTGCCTTTCTAGATTCCTCCTCTCTGGGCAGGGCATCTCTGAAAGAGAGGCAGCAGCCCCAGTAAGGGGCTTATAGATAAAACTCCAATCTCTCTGGGACAGAGCACCTGAGGGAAGGGGAAACTGTGGGCACAGCTTCAGTACACTTAAACATTCCTGCCTGCCTGCCTGCTCTGAAGAGAGCAGTGGATCTCCCAGCATGGCACTCAAGCTCTGCTAAAGGACAGACTGCCTTCTCAAGTGGCTCCCTGACCCTCATGCCTCCTGACTGAGAGACATCTCCTAGCAGGGTTCAACAGACACTTCATACAGGAAAGCTCTGGCTGGCATCTGGCAGGTGCCCCTCTGGGACAAAGCTTCCAGGGGAAGGAACAGGCAGCAATCTTTGCTGTTCTGCAGCCTCCACTGGTGATACCCAGGCAAACAGGGTCTGGAGTCGACCTCCATCAAACTCCAGCAGACCTGCAGCAGAGGGGCCTGTTAGAAGAGAAACTAACAAACATAAAGGAATAGCATCAACATCAACAAAACGGATGTCCACATAGAAACCCCATCTAAAGGTCACAAACATCAAAGACCAAAGGTAGACAAATCCATGAAGATGAGGAAAAACCAGTTCAAAAAGGCTCAAAATTCCAAAAGTCAGAACGCCTCTTCTCCTCAAAAGGATAACAACTCCTCACCAGCAAGGACACAAAACTGGATGGGGAATGAGTTTGATGAATTGACAGAAGCAGGCTTCAGAAGGTGGGTAATAACTAACTCCTCTGAGCTAACAGAGCATGTTCTAACCCAATGCAAGGAAGCTAAGAACCTTGATAAAAGATTAGATGAAGTGCCAACTAGAATAACCAGTTTAAAGAAAAACATAAATGACCTGATGGAGCTCAAAAACACAGCATGAGAACTTTGTGAAGCATACACAAGTATCAACAGCCGAATTGATCAAGCAGAAGAAAAGATATCAGAAATTGAAGATCAACTTAATGAAATAAAGCATGAAGACAAGATTAGAGAAAAAAGAATGAAAAGGAACAAACAAAGCATCTAATATGGGACTATGTAAAAAGACCAAACCTACATTTGATTGGTGTACCCAAAAGTGACGAGAAGAATGGAACCAAGTTGGAAAACACACTTCAGGATATTATCCAGGACAACTTCCCCAACCTAGCAAGACAGGCCAACATTCAAATGCAGGAAATACAGAAAACACCACAAAGATACTTATAGAAGAGCAAACCCAAGACATGAAATCATCAGATTCACCAAGGCTAAAATGAAGGAAAAAATGTTAAGGACAGCCAGAGAAAAAGTTCAGGTTACCCACAAAAGGAAGCCCATCAGACTAATAGCAGATATCTCTGCAGAAACCCTACAAGCCAGAAGAGAGTGGGGTCCAATAGTCAACATACTTAAAGAAAATAATTTTCAACCCAAAATTTCATATATTCATAAGTGAAGGAGAAATAAGAACCTTTACAGATAGGCATATGCTGATTTTGTCACCCCCAGGCCTGCCTTAGAAGAGCTCCTAAAGGAAGCACTAAATATGAAAAGGAAAAACAAGTACTAGCCACTGCAAAAACATACCAAATTGTAAAGACCATCAACATTATGAAGAAACTGCATCAACTAATGGGCAAAATAACCAGCTAGCATCATAATGACAGGCTCAAATTTACACAAAACAATATTAACCTTAAATGTAAATAGACTAAATTCCCCAATTAAAAGACACAGACTGGCAAATTGGATAAAGAGTCAAGACCCATCAGTGTGCTGTATTCAGGACACCCATCTCACATGCAAAGACACACATAGGCTCAAAATAAAGGAATAAGGGAATATTTAACAAGCAAATGGAAAACAAGAAAAAGCAGGATTTGCAATCCTAGTCTCTGATAAAACACACTTTAAACCAACAAAGATCAAAAAAACAAAGAAGAACATTACATAATGGTAAAGGGATCAATGTAACAAGAAGAGCTAACTATCGTAAATAGATATGCACTCAATACAAGAGCAACCAAATTCATAAAGCAAGTTCTTAGAGACCTACAAAAAGACTTACACTCCCACACAATAATACTTGGAGACTTTAACATTCCACTGTCAATTTTAGATCAACAAGACAGACAATTAACAGATAGCCAGGACTTGAACTCAGCTCTGGACCAAGCAGATCTAACAGACATCTGCAGAACTCTCCACCCCAAATCAACAGAATATGCATACTTCTCAGCAACATATAGCACTTATTCTAAAATTGACCACATAATTGCAAGTAAAATACTCCTCAGCAAATGCAAAACATAAAAAAATGGAAATCATAACAAACAGTCTCTCAGACCACAGTGCAATGAAATTAGAGCTCACGATTGAGAAACTCACTCAAAACCACAGAACTACATGGAAACTGAACAACCTACTCCTGAATGATTACTAGGTAAATAACAAAATTAAGGCACAAATAAAGAAGTTCTCTGAAACCAATGAGAACAAATACACAATGTACCAGAATCTCTGGGACACAGCTAAAGCAGTGTGTAGAGGGAAATTTATAGCACTAAATGCCCATAGAAGAAAGTAGGAAAGATCTAAAATTGACACCCCAACATCACAATGAAAAGAACTAGAGAAGCAAGAGCAAACAAATTCAAAAGCTGGCAGATGACAAGAAATAACTAAGATCAGGGCAGAACTGAAGAAGATAGAGACACGAAAAACCCTTCAAAAAAAAATCAGTGAATCCAGGAGCTGGTGTTTTGAAAAGATTAACAAAATAGATGGATTGCTAGTGAGGCTAATAAAGAAGAAAAGAGAAAAGAATCAAACAGACACAATAGAAATGGTAAAGGGGATATCACCACTGATCCCAAGGAAGTACAAACTACCATCATAGAATGCTATAAACACCTCTACACAAAGAAACTACAAAATCTAGAAGAAATGGATGAATTCCTGGATACTACACCCTTCCAAGACTAAACCAGGAAGAAGTCAAATCCCTGAATAGACTAATACCAAGTTCTGAAATTGAGGCAGTAATTAAGAGCCTACCAACCAAAAAAAGCCTGGGAACAGATGAATTCACAGCCAAATTCTACCAGAGGTGCAAAGAGGAGCTGGTACCATTCCTTCTAAAACTATTCCAAGAAATAGAAAAAGGACTCTCCCTAATTCTTTTTCTGAGGCCAGCATCATCCTGATACCAAAACCTTGCAGAGACACAACAAAAAAAGAAAATTTCAGGCCAGTATCCCTGATGAACATCAATGCGAAAATCTGCAATAAAATACTGGCAAACCTATCCAGCAGCACATTAAAAAGCTTATCTACCACGATCAAGTCAGCTTCATTGCTGGGAGGCAAGACTGGTCCAACATACGCAAACCAATAAATGTAATCCATCACATAAACAGAACCAATGACAAAAACCACATGATTATCTCAATAGATACAGACTTTGATAAAATTCAACACTGCTTCATGCTAAAAACTCTAAATAAACTAGATATTGATGGAATGTATCTCAAAATAATAAGAGCTATTTACGGCAAACCCACAGCCAATATCATACTGAATGGACAAAAGCTGGAAGCATTCCCTTTGAAAACTGGCACAAGACAAGGATGCCCTCTCTCACTACTCCTATTCGACACAGATTTGGAAATTCTGGCCAGGGCAATCAGGCAAAAGAAAGAAATTAAGGGTATTCAAATAGAAAGAGAGGACGTCAAATGATCTCTGTCTGCAGATGACATGATTGTATATTTATAAACCCCCATCATCTTAGCCCAAAAACTCCTGAAGCAAAGTCTCAGGATACAAAATCAATGTGCAAAACTCACAGCATTCTTATACACCAGAGCCAAATCTTATACACAGAGAGACAAATCATGAGTGAACTCCCATTCACAATTGCTACAAAGAGAATAAAATACCTAGGAATACAACTTGCAAGAAATGTGAAGGATCTCTTCAAGGAGAACTACAAACAACGGCTCAAGGAAATAAGAGAGGACACAAACAAATGAAAAAACATTCCATCCTCATAAATAGAAGGAATCAATATCGTGAAAATGGAAATACTGCCCAAAGTACTTTATCGATTCAATACTATTCCCATCAAGCTACCATTGACTTTCTTCAGAGAATTAGAAAGAAAACTATTTTAAATTTCATATGGAAAAAAAAGAGCCTGTATCCCAAGAAAATCCTATGCAAAAAGAATAAAGCTGGAGGCATCACTCTACCTGACTTCAAACTTTACTACAAGGCTAAAGTAACCAAAGCACCATGGTCCTGGTACCAAAAGAGTTATATAGACCAATGGAACAGAACAGAGGCCTCGGAAGTAACCCCACACATCTACAATCATCTGAACTTTGACAAACCTGACAAAAGTAACCCCACACATCTACAATCATCTGAACTTTGACAAACCTGACAAAAACAAGCAATGGGGAAAGTATTTCCTATTTAATAAATGATGTTGGGAAAACTCGCTAGCCATATGCAGAAAACTGAAATTGGACCCCTTCCTTACATCTTACACAAAAATTAACTCAGGATAGATTAAAGACTTAAATGTAAGACCTAAAACCATAAAAACCCTAGAAGAAAACCTAGGCAATACCATTCAGGACTAGGCATGGGCAAAGACTTCATGACTAAAACACAAAAAGCAACGGCAACAAAAGCCAAAATAGACAAATGAGATCTAATTAAACTAAACAGCTTCTGCACAGCAAAAGAAACCATCATCAGAATGAACAGGCAACATACAGAATGGGAGAAAAATTTT